>JAAGNO010030110.1:0-80749 GCA_033439905.1 Ceryle rudis | reverse complement strand
AGCTACTACCCTGTACTTGGTCAGGCTGCACCTTGAGTACTGGGTTAAGGTGCGGTGGTATAAGAGGGCCCCTGAGGTCCTGGAAGGGGCCAGGAGAGGGCAAGGGGGGGGGGGGGGACGGGAATCTTGCAAACTGTAATGCCTTGGTATACCGAGGTAGATTTGCTCTATCTTGAAGGCTAGAGTTGTGCTTAAAGTTCACGTTGTTTATGCTTGCTTTTGTCTTGGTTACTTGCGAGAAACATCACACAGCTTAAGAATAAAAGCAACAAGAACAGCAAAAAAATCCACACTCGATTTTACGGAGTACTGGATTTCACTACTGAGAGCTGCTCTTGTGCGACAGCACAGAACCTGGTATCAATTTACAGGTGCTTTCTTTTTTTTTCCCTCTTTTTTTTTTTCCCTCATAGCCTTCAGTAGCTAGTCTGTCACAGACCCACCCATAGACCTTCTCTGCTGTAAGCCAGCTGTTCCCTGCCTCCCCTTCCTGCTAGCGTTTCAGTCCAGAAGTTAAGGAGTCTGAAACTTAAGACTTCCGTGAATTTCTTTGCTAACAACATTTAGTCAAGACTAGGAACAATGCTTCGGGTGATTGTGGAATCTGCTACCAATGTCCCTAAAACCAAGTTTGGGAAACCAGATCCGATTGTTTCTGTTATTTTTAAAGGTAAGGAAAACTGCCATAAACATACTCAGGGAGGAGGTTTTCTCAAGGGCAGTGTGCTATGTATTTGAAAATCTGTGAAAACACGTTTTCCTGAAGTTACATATGATGTAACTTTAGGGAAGACTTTTTAATTAGAGCTAAGAGTTACTTGAATGAAGTTTGAACTGAGTGGAGTACATTGACCAGCAGTGCTTTTGTTTCAGGATCCACATTTTACAAGCTTTTGCAAAGACTTAGCCTTTTGCTTTATAGCCCCAAATTTAACTGCATAGATAAATCCACTTTTAATTCTGGGTTTGAAGATCACCTTGTTGTTTTCCTCCGTCTGGATTACTTTGCACAGCCCCTGGTCACTGTTAAACCCATTTTTATTGTGACTTTTATTGCTGTTATTACCAACATGTTGAAAAACAGTAGTACCATTACTGAAGGTGTTTTGGTTTTTTGTTTTTTTTTTACAAATGGAATTGCAATTTAAAATTTTGCCTATTGTGATTATTTAATTACAAATAAATATGTAGTAAGGGAAACCACATTTTACACTTTAATTGCTCATTAGATACATATGGGATAAGGAGAAAACTGATGAAATTAGTATTTATATGTAAAGCTAATTATATTTTACAGTATATTTTACCTGTTGCTGTAATTTCCTCACTTGGCTAGACTAAAGGAACTTGATTTCAAGTCTTGGTTTATCTTTAAGATGCAGAAACCTCCAAGAAATTTTGGTTCATGTAATATTTTAAACCATAATATGACAAACAGTCATCTTAATTTCTGGTGACTTGTTCTCCTGACTGCACTGAAATAGAAGTGTTTTTTGCTAAAGTATGAAAACCCCACTGCAGGGGTTTGTCGCCTTTAGAAACCAAACCTGAAATCACAACATTTTGCTGGAGGATGGCAAAGGACAAGACAGTGCATGTCCAATATCTTAACTTCCATAGGAAATTTTTGAATACTTCATTTCAGTGTCAGAAAGATGTGATAATATGCTATTTCCTTTTCCTCCTACTTTTTCAAGTTTTGTGGGCATTTTTTTTTTTTTTGGGGGGGGGTTGTTTGGGGATTTTTGTTTGTCTGGTTTTTCCACAGAGTCTGTTAAGGCAACTGTCTAAGCCTGTCTCAATAGCTTTTGGAAATTACTAAGTCTTAAAACATTTTATTTGCCCTGCAAAAAGTGCTGTTACTGGTGTACTGTAATTTATTGGATTTGTTCCATTTGTCTCTGTTGCTTCTTAAGCATTCATACTCCCTTTTCAGTTCCTTGTTTGCCTCTGCTTTCTTGTCACAGTTTTGACTTCGTGTTACCTCTGTTCCTGCAGTTTCACAGTCGGTTTATGCCTTCGCTTCTTTATGTCTTAAGTGTCGAATTCCTCCTTGTAAACTTTTGTTCCTACTCTGTGCTCTAATGCAGTTCATCTTTGCCTAGTAAATGCAAGTAACAGATTTATTTTATTCTTCTGCATTGCTGGATGTATTTCAAAGGGCAGCAGTCTTTAACTGGATTCCACACCCACTGTAGCTCCTGGGGGGCATCAAGAATGCAATTGGAAGTTTATTTTCCAGAGACTGAAAAAATCAGGCATTTGGCTTTGGAGTATTCTTAATGTCTTAAAGAACAGCATTCATTTGACAGAAAATTGCCGTGAAAGTTGACAATTCATTAAACAGTGTTTTATTTGTTATCTTTTTCAAACTGTAACTTACATAGCCTCGGCTGATGTGACATTCAGTAATTTTAAGACTTCAGTGAAAACACAGAGTATGTCTCGGGATTAGACCTTTATGGCTATACTGTGAAGAATAAGGCCATGATCCTATCACTATTAGTAAGAGACTCTGCAAACACTTCGTATGTTAACACACATATATTAGTATGGTTTCCTCTATGCATAGAATAGATGTCATCAAATTTGTATAACTAAGCTAGTTATAGATGATACAATCAGTACAGTTACTGATTTTTAGGTACATATTAAGAGGCAGCTGTTTTTGTTGTAATATGTTATTTAAAATAGAGGGGTTCTGTGTAAGCATTTGACTTTTTTGTACAGTTGTGTTCAGTCCAGTGGGATAGAACTTTTATTTGCTTTAAGAACAATTCACTGTTTAAAGAGAACTACACCCTGAGAGTAAACTAGTATTGCTGTCTGGAACTGAGTGCTGTTACTGCAGAATTCCGAGTTCATTGCCACTCTGGATGAGACAAATTATCACCCAAATGAACAGGAAAAACTCTTGCTGTTTCCCAAAGTGGCACTAAATGATAATGATTAAACCAGTACAATTCTCTTGGTTTGTCCCGTATACAAAACTGAAGACAAGTGTGTCAGATTCTTGTCTTTGGATACAAAACTTGACACAATCTCTTATATGGTCTGTCACACGGGATCACAGAATGTTACAGGTTGGAAGAAAGATCATCTAGTCCAACCCCCCTGCCAGAGCAGGACCACTTAGAACAGGTCACACAGGAACGTGTCCAGATGGGTTTTAAATGTCTCCAGAGAAGGAGACTCTACAATCCTTCTGGGCAGCCTGTTCCAGTGCTCTGTCACCCTCACAGGAAAGAAGTCTTTCCTTATGTTTCTGCAGAACCTCTTAGGTTCCAGCTTGTACCCATTACCCCTTGTCCTGTCATTGGACATAACAGAGAAGAGCCTGGCTCCGTCCTCCTGAATCAATACTAGGACACTTAGTGCTTTTATCATTCCTTTTGACTGACACGTTCAGCTTTATGCATTAAAAAGTGATGTGAATTAACGTTCAGTTTGATTGGGCCGTCTTGAATAAAATTTATTTTTCCATGTGTACTTAAGAGCTTTCCAGCAGGCCTGCAGTAGTTCATAACTGTGTTTATATTTCAGTGCATGAAAGAAATTAGAGTGTAATTATTCACTAAACTTATATTTTCTTGTTTGCAGAGAATTAACTTACCCTAACTTTAATGTCCTGGGTTTTGGAAGTCTGCCCATTTGATCCTGTAGTTGCTGCCATCTTCATTCTTCATTCACAAAAGCTTTATGGAAAACTTAGTGAACTGAAATGTGATTCCCTCTTGAACCTTAAACTTAAGACTGTTCTAATAGATGTTTGCTTCTGCTGTTTTCCTCCTGCAGAATTTAATAAAAATTCTAGGTGTAATAGAAGAAAAAATGCAACATGTAAACATTGTTTGTTTTGCAGTGCTGTAATTATCTTTCTGATGATGGAACAGTTTAAACAGTTCATCTTGAATGAATCTTTTTGAATGGTGTGTCATCTCATTGACTATCACTACCTTCTTATTACATTCATTTCCAGTTGAGAATATAAAACAACATGTGATAGTATAATGCCTATATCAAGATAAAGGAAATAACGATTTCTTCTACAATACCAAAGTTCTTGTAGTTAGTAATGACATAGAGTGTCCTACCTGTATCCATTATAATTTCTTACTCTTATTTCTTGGTAGGGCCAAACTAAATGTGATGACTGGCCCCATCTTACAGTTTATCCTGATGTGGTTTAGAGTCTTGGCTGTGGTAGCTGGATTCATTACCAGTAGAGGAAGGCAGACTAAGGACCTGAAATTTATGTGAGCTCCTGGAATAACTGTGTGGTCCATCTTACTCTGCTTGGCAGAGAGTTTTTTTGGTGGGAAGAAGAAAGCTTATTGACAACAGTTTAAAATAAACAAATAAAAACCCCAGTGCATTAAAAGAATATTAAAAGGTATAAGAAGAAGGAAGTCAGTAAAGTGAAGAAAACATATGCAAAATACATGCTCGAGGAATGGGAGTGCTACACTGACTAAAATTACAACTAAAACCCAGTGTAAGCTGTGCTTCTACGTGTTTTTCATCCAGCTTTTACACAGATGCCTAACACAAGGAGTTGGGTATTTTTTTTAGTATAATCTAGAATATGCATATTATTAGTGGAATCATAAATCTTATCCCTGTTTTTATGAAAATGGATAGTCAGGGGGCAAAATTTACCCCTTGTCAAGATTTGTGTTTAATGTTGTTAAAGCCAGGACTTTCCCTACCTTACAGAGTTACATTTGAGCTTAGACAGGATCATAGGACTTTTATCCATTAATTCTGTCAAGATCAGGTCTGTGATTCACTATCTACTTGACAAGCAGCTGCAACTCTTCCTTTTATTCACCAGTGTTGAGAACATCTTTTCCCTGACTCCCAGCTCTTATTTATAGGGAGACTTAAGAGTACCAGTGGCAAAGCCAGATATTCTGGGATATTCAGCTTCAAAAATGCATTGTCTCTTAATTACATAACACAAGGTTGAGTTTCTCCTACTAGCATTTTAATTAGTTCTTTGTTCTGCAGAATGTGCACAGCATGGTATGTTATGAATGCTCTTTCCTTTGTGGTACGACGTGAGTCAATATCCTGCATAAATTGTAGACAATTCCTGTTACATAAATGTGACTCAGTTCTCGCAATTTGCAGTGCAATCTGGCTTTTTTTCTGTCAGTACACCTCACTCTCATCCAATAAAAAGAGCCACCACAGTCTACAGCTCGAACGGTGGTTACATGAATTTGCCCATGCGGCATATTTTTACTCTTGCTTCCCAAGCCTTTGCAGCGTTTTCCTGGCAAATTATAGCCATAACTTCCAAATAATAAAAGTGCTATTACCTTTACTGTAGTCCCTAAATACAAAGATCATGTGTGAAACTTAGCCTTCTTGTGGTGGCTGAGCATTCTATAGATCAGTTTACTGACTGTACTTAGATACACATTTGTTATCGCTAATATATGCAATTTCTGTTTAGAGAGCTGCATGTTTACTAGTGTTATTTTGTGCTTCTGAGTGTTGAGTCAAGACTTGTTCTATATCAGAGCTGTGTATTTATAGAGCAGCTAAAGAGTGAAAATAAAGCTGTGATAAGTTACTTGCTTGGAACCCGTAGTAAGAACAGAATTTTGTTTCCCTTTTCAATAGGTGAGGGAGGCCTGCAAGGGGCCTCTGCAACACTTGAGTTGTGTTATCTCAACAGAAGGAATTTGAATTGAAATGCCACACTATATAATTTTCATGACACCCCACACTACCGTGATTTGTAGGTTGACCAAATGCAATTTTTACCCTATAGTATGGGAAATTTGTAATTTTTAGGCTACAGTAAATGTCAGTGAAGTGATCTGCATAACCTCTGGAAATTATTTTTTTTCAGAAAGAACTGCATTTCCTCTTATATGCAGGTGTGTTTCTGCTAATATTTGCTCATTTAAAGCAGAAAGTGCCAACACTGTAAGCATATCTTCTTAACACCTTTTTTTTTTCCACGTGATTTTATTTCAGAGCTAAACGCAACTATTTTGTAACTAGGATACAGTAAATGCGTAACACTTTTTCTTTACTTCTGAAGTTCATCGCTTTTAGGTTACTGTTTCATTTGCTGTCTTCAAGGCTTTTAGTTTGTCGTCCTTTATATTACTGAAGTTGCAGTCAAGGGTCATAAAAAAGTTTAGCTTTGGGGGATACACCTAGCTATGCTTAAACAAAACAGAATAAAAAGCCTCAACTCCTAAAATTGCCCAGGGAACATTTTTATTTAACTTTCTTTTGAAAAATGAAAGGAAAAAATGTGATATTTGTGTAATCCTTTTGCAAAAACAGATCACATTTTCACAGAATCAAACAATCATTCAGGTTGGAAAAAACCCTTGGGATCAAGTCCAGCCATTAACCCTACCCATTTTGTTTGTATTTGCAGATGAAAAAAAGAAAACAAAGAAAATTGACAGCGAACTTAATCCTGTTTGGAATGAGGTAGATTTTTTAAATGAATTCTTGGTCTTTTTTTAAGACAAAACACTTGTACAATTGGTAAGTTAGTTTCTATACAGGTCTGAATATCAGGTAGAAACTAGTGATACATGTTCTTTCAAGGTGATAGTAAATGCAGGTGGATTAATCTTGGGCTGTGTATTACAATCTATTAAGTAATGTTTTTATGTAAAAGTAGATGGAAATCTGGTGAGTTTCTGGTCTGATTTTCTCCCCTCCGACTTTCGACCAAGTGATATTTGGCCATTCCATGCATGGGAACGTAATTGGATCTTTTATTATATACTAGGAAAAAACCCTAGAGAGTTAGAATGAATCAGGTACTGAAGTTCCTTGTGGTTTGTTTTGGTTTGTTTTTTTGTTGTTGGTTTATTTGTTTGATTGTTTTTTATAGGACTGGTCCTATTTTGTATCTTCAGTAATGTTTTTTCTTGGGGAAAAAATTTTCTTAATAGTTCTTTTTCACTTCCAGAAAATTAAAAAAATTATTCTTACTTTTTGTAATTAGGAATACAAAAATAGGGAAGCTACAAATATTTGTCTAAATTCAACAGCACCTGACTTCAACCAGTATTGCAGGGGAATAGTATCAAATCTTATGAATAATAATAAAATACTTAGGTTAGTGTGAGGAAGTGGTACTGGAAAAGAAGTTATAGCTCAGTATTAAACACTTCAGTTCTTTTTCTGTTATTGTTATGAGTAGCAAATCAAGAATGTGCTATGAGCTTGTTCCCAGATTTTTAGCTTTGTTTTTGTAGATGTCAGCTGGTCTAGTCTGTCTCGCACTAAATGCAAAATTTTTCTGAATAATGTAGTTGTATATGCTACTCTGCTGTTAATTAATTTATATGTAACTTATGATTTGATTTTGCTCCATGTTTTTGTTCAGATACTTGAATTTGACTTGAAAGGAATTGCTCTGGATAATTCATCTTCCCTGACAATTATTGTGAAGGATTTTGAAACAATTGGACAAAACAAGTATGTTCTTTTTTTTTTTCTTTCTTTTTTTTTTTTTGTAATTCCAGTATTAAACAGAACTTTCAATACAGAAGTCCACTTTAAAAATAGAACTGGTAGGTACTGGAGAGAAATCATAGAATGCATTGGTTTGGAAGGGACCTTTAAAGATCATCTAGTCCAACCCCCAAATGATGTATGCAATTAGATGGCTTTTGATGTAATACCTACTTGTAGCCTGTAAGACAGGGGGCTTTCCGTCCCTCAGAGTAACAGTCTGTACCTCACCAGTGGTTAAGATCTTCTGCCTATCTCTGCTTAAATGGTAGGATTTTTGTCTAAAGAGGTAAATATATACTTTTGAACAAGAATCATTCATAGAGATTTTTCTAAAATCTGTGCAGATAAAAACCCCTGCTTATCAAAAGTGAGACGCCAGTTCCCTGCTTCTTTGACAAAGTCCTAGATTTTAAACAAGGATCTACTTCTCTGCTGTGCTCTCATGCTTTCTCTTTTCTGTTAATGCCAAGTAGTGTTGGCTATTGCTAGTTTGAAAGGGAGTATGACATCACATCGTCTTCTTTCTTTTTTTTTTTTTTTTTCCCCCCTTTTGTGGCAAATTTGGATATATTGTGACACTGAACTCAGCATGCATTCATATTTATCGATAGTGGTCTGCTTCCATTATTAGCTTTTCTTTGCTTCTTTGTGCCTTCTCTCAATATGTGAATTCAAGTTTTTAGAATACTCCAAATAGCTCTGTCTTAAAATGTGTTAAACTGATGCCCTCAGATCTCCCATTCTTGAGATTGCTGTAGGTCAGTAAAGCAGGAATATATTGCATGCTTCTGACTTCAGGGAAATCCTAGTAATTACAGAATTTGATATAGCAAAGCTTGCCAGTAATCAGAATTTTGTAATGGATTTCGTAATATATTGGAAAATAAAGGTGCTTATCTAAAGGCCCTAAAATGTTTCACTCTGTACATGGGTTCAAAGTTAAGCAGGCATATGTGGGGTTTTTTCAAGCCATGTTTGTGAATATCATCCAGACTCGTATTTGTAGCACTTAACACCCACCTTGTGCAAAAGCCTGTTTGTTTCCCTTGGTTTTACATAGTGGACGTCGTCCACCACTTATTCTGTATAGAATTTTAAAAGTAAACCAGTAAAATTCTTCAGGAAAGTGACTTGCATGTATGAAGCTGTGCAAAAATCATCCATACCAAAGACAGAGCAACACCTTCAAAGTCATACTCTTTGAAAAGAAATCCCCAATAATTGCCACATATCTGCACTGTGTGATGCGTTTGGAAGGGCTGTAGGCAGGGAAATAGGATAAAGGGGTGAGAAGTGGGAACCACGTGAGCGGGCTTCCTGACTGTGACAAGATAGTAGGAGATGACATCTTGGGTTTCTTTTAAAGGAGAGAAAGCACTGTAACAGAAGATATTTGATATTAATGAACATTCCCATTTAGACAAAGGTGCACGTGAAAGAGGGAATGTGAAATAAGTTTGCCACATATTACTTGCATGTATGCATAACCTGCATTTCTGTAGAGTTACTGATTCTATTTATTAACACTGAGTTTGGGAGGGGTTCGGGACTACCACATCATAATTTTGCCATTCTTTCACACTCAGGAAAATGACTATAGCTTGATATATGCCTGCAGTGCTGCAGCATTCCACGAAGGTTCTCAGTGATAGAGTGTGTAAATGACAATCCCTTGGTTAGTCTGCATGCTAGTTCAGGACTGGAAAGATGGAGTATGATGCCTACCTAAGGTCCTTAATACCGAGAGCCATCATAATGACAGTTCAAAAAAAAAAAGAGGGATGGGAGAGTGAGGACTGGACAATATTGTATTATTTTTTACATGTAAATTTTATGTGGTTAGCTGAACTGAAGTCTTTCAGAGGTAAAGGCCCATTATTTCAGAAATTCTGTGTTTGTGATGATATTCATGAGTAGCCCATTAACTTGGGAGGTGTATCTGGTGTTTAAACTAAGTGAGATTAGAGTCTAAATCAATAATCTCTCCTTTAGAGGTTCATGGTTTTATACAGTTAAAAGTCTAGATTGAATTGGGATTTAGTTTCTCGGTATAAAGGATACATCTAGGTGACCGTGTTGTCCAAGGAAGAGTACTGAGAAGAAGCTACACTCTGGCTTTATTTCCTCTCTTCTGGAGGAAAATAAGCAGCGGGGATTGCTATTGTTATTTTCAAGGCAGAGACAACTTTTACTCAAATTTCTGCCACCATTCGTTGCTGCAGGGTAGGCTAGAAACAGAACAAAGTATTGTTCAGCCCAACTCCCTCTCTCTGGCTGGCTCAGAAAGCTACTAGACAGTACATGCTCTGCTACCATGCAGTGTTACTCCTGACTAGTTCTGGGCACCTGGTCCATTGCTGCAACCCATGCTCCCCAGCACAGCAGGAGATTGCAATATAACAAATGATTTGTTACACCTCCGAGAAACTTAACATAGCTGCTTATCTAGCCCATTCTTATACTGACACTGGAGGAGAGCCCCAGTGGATGTTACTTTGTTTCTACACTGTGCCAAAACGCTTGACTCACTGCTTTGGCATGTTTCTGTAAATCAAGCCTGAAAGAACATTCGAATATTTTTCCATTTCTTTTTTCCTGGAGATAGAATTTACTGATTCATTTACAGCATCACTGAACTTTTGCAGATAGATTAAATGAGTGCTCTTTATTGTAGAAAGACACAGTCACTGGAAAAAATAAATAAAGCAAACCACACTGACATGTATGCAGACCGACCATCATAGGAATAAACTAGAGAGGACTCGTATGATCCATGCTTAGCTAGCTTTTCCAGCAGAGAGATGTTTGAAATGAGAACACATCTGGTTTGTATTATGGCTAATACTGTAGTAGAAAGATTTCAAACTCTCCGAACACAAATCTTTATGCAGTTAAAAGAAACAAATAAAAAACCCAGTAACTTCAGTTGTCCGTGTGAAGAAAAAAGGGAATGTTAACAGGAAGTTGCAGTTATGTCTGAATGAAGTGATTTTCATTCTTTTTGAAAGAGAGTTGGCATTATGTGTTTCCCCATGTTCTTTGTGTAATTAGTAACCTAGGGACACAGAGGAAAAACAAATTGGGCACACCCTTTTCTCAAGAAGAAAAATGCAGCCACAAGTGCAGCAAATTATTTAATCATGTTTAAGTATTTTCCATAATTAGATAATGTCAAGATTATTTGAATTGTCCCGCAGCTGTACCCTTTTGTGTGGATTCTTTTCCATGTCAGTGTGGCTGTGCAGGGTTGCAGGTTTTCTTTGCATGCATTTTATGCAAGATCCAGCCTGGTTAAGATTCAGTTTTGGGGTTTTCTGCCTTGTAGAAAATAGTGTCCGTGCTTTGTTTCTTTTTTTTAAAGTTTGTTATTGCAAAGAGTATTATCAAAATACTAAAGATAAAAGTAGCTGGTTTCCTCTTAATAAAAATTTTAAAACACAACATGAATAATAGAAGGTGAGTGTTGTGTCTTGTAGCATAGAATCTGTAATGGAACATATACACTGAGAAAGAAAGGTTGAGTGTAGCAATTATAACTGCAGTGGGGGATGAAGTTTGCTGATGAGAATCACTATAAACCTCTGCCAAAATAAACCCTTAAAAATAAGGCAAAATAATTTAAATGCTTGACTCTCAGGTGATTACAGTTACTGGGCTTCTAGTAGAAGCAGCGTGTAGGCAGCTGGAGGATGTGACATGCTAAAGAATTTAGTATAAATTGCTACCTTCAAACAGAGGAGGAATAATGAAATGGTTGGTACTGTGAGTTAGCATTTCCTGATCCAGGCATGGGTGTGAAGTTTCACTTCTCTTGGTTATTTGGGCAGCTTAAAGGAAGTGCTAACCACAGCACTAACGGATTAATTAGTTCTGACACAAAAGCAACACTGTTTAATGGTCAGTCAACAGTAGTTTACTGATTTCATGCTGATAAACTAAGTACTTCCCTTTGGAATATTACGTTTCTCACTCTTTGCTAGAGTGGAAAAAGACTGAAGGCTGTTGTTGCCCAACTTGTTAAAGGAGGGGGGAACAACTTCAAAGGCAACTAGTAGCAAGCAAGTAGTCTATGTAACAGACTCCCTCTTCAGTCTTGTGAAGGTGGCCAGAATTTTACAATTACTGTGTGTTCAAATGTGTCCGTAGTTGTCATTAGCAGAGGACAGATGAGGATGTAGAAACGGAAATAGATGCTGTTCTTGAGTTAATGTCACCAGATAGGAGGGTGTGGTGGCTGAAACAGTCATCTATGTAATTTGAGACTGGGTGACTTCTGAACCGAAGTTGGTTTTGGAGTTAATCTCTTCAACTCATGTCAAATCAAAATAGCAAGTCTACGAAATGTATAGAAAAAGATTTTCTTTGCCTTTCTCTAGAATCAGATTTGGCCTAGCTGATTTTGGGTAGTCTTGTTGGGTTTTTCCCTTCTATGATACATCAAACTATGTATGTTTCTCTCTGTTATTCTCAAATGAGAAGGCTTAGTGATGATTGAAGGATTTGGGAAAAATAAGAATAATTGGAATTGAAAGTTTTTATTGATTAATTTTGCATAGAGAAGTTGATTTCTTTCATTATCCAGTTGTGTAAATGAAATTCAAGCATTTGTTCTTTCCAAACTGTAGGAATAGTTTCCTGTTTGCTTACATTATACTTGCATTCAAAGCTATTGACATGTTACAAGACTATATATATAATAAAGAGAAAAATGCGTTAAGTCACACTATATTTTTTTCATAACTGCTTTGGGATTTGCTATATCATTATGGAATGAACCTTCTCTCCTGTTCTTTGACTACTGAATAGTATCAGTGTCTGCATGACACCTGCTTTTTGAATAGAAAAGTTTAGTCAAATATAGAGGGAGATGTTCTCTATTGTGTGTAATGTTAAACTTACTTGGCTTCTGTGCTGGTTTGACCTTAGCTGGATGCCAGGTGCCCACCAAGCTGCTCTGTTACTCCCCCACTCTCTCAGCTGGACTAGGAAAAAAAATGAGATTAAACTCGTGGGCTAAGACAAAAGCAGTTTAATGAAGAAGCAAAGCAATGCTGTGTGCGGAAGCAAAAGAAAACAAAGATTTATTCTCTATTTCCCTTCAGCAGGTGATGTCTGGCCCCTTTTCCAGGAAGCAGGGCTCCAAACATATAGTGGTTGCTTGAAGGACAAGCTGATGCTTCCCCTCACCTTTCCCAGCTTTTATAGTTCAGCTGGCATCATATGGTATGGGATATCGGTTTGGCCAGTTTGGATCAGCTGTCCCAGTCGTGTCCCCTCCCAAGATCTTGTCCCCACTGTCCCACTGCAGGGGAATGTTGAAAAAACCCCAGCCTTGGTGCTGTGCGAGCCCTGCTCAACAGTAGCTGCAACATGGGTCTGTTATCAGCACCTTTCCAGCTCTCAATGCAAAGCACAGCACTGGGAGGGCTGCTATGGGGAAAATCAACTCCATCTCAGTCAGACCTGAGGACAGCTTCTGTATAGCACCAGTTTTTGGAACGTTGAAGCCAGAGGGGAAAGAAATAAAGCCTCTTCCTGTTTGAAACCATCTGGTGTTGTTTCCTGAGCCAGGTAGACACTGCTGTTTAGTGTCCAGATTTGCTACATCAAATCATAAGCAATGTCAAATACTACTACAGTTGGAAGGATAAATAAGACCACTGCATGTATATTTGATGTTCCAAATCTAGGTTTGTCTTGTGGGTTAAATGCAGTTTTGATTGCATAACAGGAGAAATTGCTTCTTAAGCTCCCTAAAGTTGAGAAATGCATGGAGTCAGTGTTTCAGCTAACGTCTAGCTCTGTGCAGCAGTTTGTAGAAAGTTAAAATGTACCTAAAGTAAACCTAATGCTCGCTGAAATAACCAGGTGTATTTCCATAGTTTTGTGAAGGACACTGGATCGAGATTACAGTACTGAATCCAGGTGTCTGTTCAGTAAAGGGAAGAGAGGCAGTTGTTAGAAATAGCATCAGAGTTTCATTTAATGGTCATCTTAAAGGTTAAAACAGCTTCATGTGTTTCTACTGCAGCACAGCCTGATTTTAAACTGTTTTTCACACCTAGCCCATTCCCTGTATGTGACGAGTATGTGAGGCATAGCTGGAATATTGCTGTGCCCTTTTGTAGGGCAGAAGTGAAAGGTTTGAGTAAGGAGTCAAAATTATCAAAAGGACTGGGACTGCAGGAGTGAGACAAACTGGGAAAGCAGAGTTAACTGAGGTGACATCACCAAAGTAATTCTAACGGGTCATTCAAGCAGAAAGTGTAGTTAATTTTTGTGTTTAGCTAAAGAAAAATTGTAATGTGTAATACCTGGAATGTATATACACAGGAATTTAATGTTTTGTACTTACCTATCCTAATGTACTTTGCAAAAAGTAACTTATGTCATGATATAGCACCTGAGGGTAGCTGTAACAATGCTTTTGCTCCATGTCGGAAAATGCCTTTAGCTTCTTCATGAAAAAGCACTGAAATCTATTTAGAGGGACCTTGGTCAAGTTCTTCACTTATGGATCTTTTTTTCTGCTTTGACAGCAAAGCTGGGATTTTGTTTGTAAAACATGTTTTTCATTATATTTACAGATTGAAATTATATTGGGTGGTTTTCCTTTGGCAAAAATCTCAGTTATTCCAATGATCCACTTCAGTATAGGCGTAAACTCTTATTACATAATATGGGAGCAAAATACAGTGCCAGATATCATGAGACCAATGCCACCCTGTTAGAAACTCTGCCTAAAAAGTTTCTCAGGTTAAAAGTGCATGCAGTTTTCACTGTTTTTTGAAGAGGATGGGGGTGACAGATGGAGTCCCAAAGTAGACAGGAGTGTAGCTCAGGAAAGTGTAGCACATAATGACAGATCTGAGCAGCTTCCTTTGGTAGGCTTCTCTATAGAGTTATATCAAAACATTCTGAAAATTCAGAGGCAAGGAGATGAACCACTTCCAAAATGTAGAGAATAGGCAAGAAGATGAATTTTGGGAAGCATCTAGTAAGCATGTGGATTACATTAGTTCTGTTTCATTGTTTTCATTACAGACATGTACGTACATCTTCTTGTGTCTCTTTCTGTGTAGAACATCTGCCATATCTAGCTTTTAGACATTACTTCTCATCTGAGAGTTTGCAAAGATATATAGGGGAGGTATTACATTCTTTAATTTACCAATGAGAATTCACTGTCTGAAACAAGTGACATGACCACTGAAAGATTATTTCCAAAAATGAACGTAAAATTTGTTTTAATTTAGGTTTTTAACCTCTTTTTGGTTAAAGCTGTGTCTTCTGTAAGGAACAGCAGCACATTTAAATGCAGTGAAACAGAAAATAGAAATTAGCAGTACACAATCATTAGATAACATTTGCAATGATCTTTTGTTGTGTCTTGGGTTTTCAAGTCATGACTGCAGTTGCTTGGCAGACTAACAGACACTAACAAACGACAAAAGGAAACTTGTGTTTGATGTATAGTTGCATTCTAATAATGATTTTTACTTCATTTCAGATTTATTGGCAGTGCCTCTGTAGCACTTAAGGAACTTGTAGGTAACCAAAGCAGATCTTTTCCCTTCAAACTCATACCTCTGCTAAATGAAAGGGGACAAGAAACTGGAGTGAGTGGCTTTCGGTTTTTATTTTACTGCATTCTGGATCAAAATGCTCCAACAACAGGGCTAATAGTGAAACAAAAATATTTTCAAGTTATTTTTACTGTATAAATTAAATGCTTGGAATTTGTAGCTAAAGCTCCATCTAGACAGAGGAAGTTTATAACAGGGTATAATTATGTTTATACCATCTGAGTTTGTTTAATAACCTTTAAGTTAAATTGCTTTCTGTGTATGTCTTATGTATTTGTCTATATGTGTTATAAATATTACGTGCCACTGCATATGCATGGAAATTAACCTTATGTTGAAAAAGAACATTTTCCTAACTACCAGTTGGAATTCCCATGTGCACTTTTTTGCTGTATTCTAATATCCACCTGTGTCACAGCACTGATTCTAGAAAGCACATAATCATTCAGATGTTCACTGCCAGCTCAGTTCAGAACGTTACATGAGAACTAGTTTAGCTTGGTTTAGCCTGTGTTTAAATTTAACAGAGTTATTAACTATTAACTTACTCATTAAATAGAGAGTTTCTAGAACTGAGACCATTCTGTGTGCAGTCTAGCTGTTAAGGCAGTTCATACTGCATTCCAGGACACTTAATACTAAGAGGCTTTAAGGGTAATTTCAGTATCTCATCAGCTGTAGTTTAAATATCATGGTTAGTTGGTGACAGGGTGGGCTTTTTTTGCTGACTCCTCATGTTACTGTGGCAACTAAGAAGAATAATGGTTTGTTCAATAATCAAACTACAGTCAAGCACAAAAAAAAAAAGACAATTCCATAACTTGAATGGAAAATGACACAGTGTTTTTCTTCCAGGATGGAAGTATGAACAAGTAATTAGAGGAGCCAGATAGGAAATTTTACTTCTGACTCAAACCTGTTATGTTGTTCATCAGATTAGTGTTATTTCTAACTGCCTTTGTTTTTCCATCTGCAAATTTAACATGTGACCTAGCCTGCTGTGAATATTGTGGAACTGAATAAATTAACATTTGTAGAATATCTTATATACTTAAATATTGTGACAGATTTTTCTAAATATGAATGCCGTGATTCCATTTGTTAGATATTAATTTAGAGCCTATTCCATTAGCTGCAAATTGTGTAATCTTTATTGATTGTATGTATATCTAGCTTAATAACAGTTTATGCTGAAATTTTATTATAAACTGTGCTGTGACCATGAATAGTTAACAGTTCATGTACAGTGTTAGAACAAGTTACTGCTTTAATGCAGTTGTGGTGACTACTGTGTGCGTAACAACCTGCCTATTTCTCTATAGGCAACAATTGATTTGGTAGTAGGATATGAGCCACCAGCTGGACCTGCAAATCCAAATGACCCAGGAGGGACCAATGCACAAGAAGGTATTTCAGTCCTTTCTCAGAACGTTACTGGTAAAAGATCATGGCAATATTTAAGAGAAGGCAAGAAAGTGATTCAATAGTATTGTTCATTGGAAAAAAATATTATCAGAAACAAGAATGTCAAGGCTTCCAGATAGCAATTTGAAAGAAATTAAGGATGATTCAGAGCTACGGCTAGGAAGAAAAGCGGCATTTCCTGACATAATATGGTTTTTAGCGTCATTTTCTCCAGTGGAATCAGGTTACAAAAGAATGATGTTGCTTAAAAGCTTTTCAGAATGGCTTTTGTAAGGCAGGAAGGGTTTTTGAATGGTCAAAGAAACAGCAGTTATCTGCTGTAATGCTAGGACTAGCCAAAAACTAGAGAAGTCACACTTTTGGAAAAATATATTCTATTAGTCTCAGTGTCAGGGAGATTTTTTTTAAAATCCTTAAACCTTTTTTTCTTGTAGAATAAGAAAGTTTTGAAAGACACTGTTGTATCTTATATTAGGCTTGACATTTGACTAGCATATGAAAACTGTGATCAGTAGAGAATATTCTTTGGTCTCTGCATCACATTAACCAGGCTAGAGCGTTTTGAGTCTGGTTTTCCAGACTCTTAAAAGAACAGTGAAGTTAACAACAGATTTTTGCAGTTGACAGGCAAATAATCACCCTAATATCAGGCTGTGTTTGTGCAAAAAGAAGTAGATGTGATAAATCTTATATGTTTGAGGATAAATAAATCAGTTTGACCATTATCTGCTGATAGATAATAACATAAGAAGGAAAAAAATGAAATGAGGAGTCTTCTGGGGGTAAATTTTGATTTTACTGAATTCACTAAGAGGTGTTCTTGCGGTGTGGAAGGTAATGCAAACACAAAAACTGTGTGTTAAATTACTACACTATGAAATAGTGTAGTATTTTTTATAGAAATATGGACTTGAAGGCTAAAAATGCGAATTGACTTGTATGAGATTATTTTGATAGTTTTTTAAAAGCGTACTTGGACTATAACATAACGCAGGTAAAATAAAACATGATGGATTTTTAGCTAGTATCCAGAAGCTCCATGAAAAGTATTTCAGTATTTCAGCAAATTAGCAAACACACCTTAGTTAATTATTGTAGATGCCTATTTCCCATGAAATTAAATTACCTCCCCAGCTGAGATTGCTACAGCTCAGTTTCAGAAATTAAAAACTAAGTGCTAAACCAGGGTGTGTAGTCACTCAGTTGCATTAATCCACCCGGGCAGATGGCTTTTGAGAGATGTTAGGGAGGTGAGATCTTCCAGTTATAAAATACAGGGTATGTCAATCTCTGTGTCTTTATACATCTCTGACAAGGATCACTGAGGACAAAGTGATTATCACCCTGTGTTGGCAAACTAATTCAGAAAGTTAGCAAATATTTTGTTAAGGTCAACCATAAAAGACACAGCTTGTTATCCTTGTAGATTTTACCAGAGTCACTATACTTCAGTTAAGAAAAGAAGCTGGAAACAGAAGGGAGTGACACACTTTTGTGGTCTAGCTATTTATGGATCCTGTTTTGCAATACTGGAATCTCACTTTATGGTCCAGTATTGCAGTGTCATGTGGTTGTAGAACAGTTTTTCACAGAGATACTATGCTTTCAGGACTGTCAAAGAGGCTTACTAAGAAACCTTTAACTTTTTAACTCCTCCACAGTTAAATGCTGTGGAGGAGAATTCAGAGCTTTATTTTGGATGGTGGACCCTAGATATCTTGATGTTTTCAAGATTCTGAAGTAAAAAACGATGATCTGCTGTAGCCTAGTCTTGGTGGAAATGTAACTGGAATGAAATGAATCACTTCTCATGTATTGTGAACTAGTTTGGTGATGATTACAACTGCACTGTACTTTGCTAAAATGTCAATCTGTTGGTTCGAAAAAGTGTATGGGAATTGTATAAGGTACTTCTCATCCTGAAGAGTGACATATCTACAGTTAGTTTGATTAGGATGTAAATTTGTTCTTAAGCAGGCTAAAATGGCTAGCTTTCAAAAGGAGTTGGAAGCATGTGGTTAGCAAAAAAAAAATGTTGAAATGAGATAATAATACAACTTTAGTGCAACTCTCAGATATCAGACTGACTTCTCTAACTTGAACGTCAAACTCTCTATTATTAATGACACTGGTTTTTTACTGTATAAGATGAAGAAGATGATGGAGGTTATGAGGATGGCTTGGATGGTCCAGTTGGTGGTATCACTCCAACAGTTCCAAGTGGCACGAAGGAAGCGCAGCTAGCTAAACGCATCACCAAAGGAAGGAAAACACGAAGAATCCTTTCTAACAAACCACAAGATTTCCAGGTAATAGATTTAATAAATGTTGCATGTTCCCTTTTTCTGCCTGATGTAACATTGCACCTTTCACATAGCCTGAGCATAATTTACTGTCAGCTTGTACAAATCTGATGCACTGTAGAGACAATTAGCCTCTTCATTTGAAAGCCTGTATTTCAGAAGTATTCTTCAAATTTGCCTGTTAAAGGTCCAGTTTTATTTCTGATGGAAATCTAGATTAACCTTATTTATTGTATAGCTGTATAGTTTTCAAACTACAATAGCAGCTTTAAAAATAAGTAGTAAAAGCAAGTAAAAAAAAAAAATCCTGAAAGTTATCCCCAACTTGTCTTGTAAAATTCAAATTATACTTGCTATCATAATTAAGTTTGAAAGGTCTGTCCAGTGCATAAGTGCCAGCTACTTCTGGTATTGGCTAACTTTTTTGGTGGTATAGTAAGAAATTGTTGTCACCAGCATGATAGATAATGTAGGGAATGATTTAATATAAATAGTTGAATTTATTTTTTTCTTCAGATTCGTGTTAGAGTCATTGAAGGTCGTCAGTTGCCTGGAAATAACATAAAACCAGTAGTCAAAGTTCATGTTTGTGGTCAGACACACCGAACAAGAATCAAAAGAGGAAACAACCCGTATTTTGATGAAGTGAGTGGTATAAGCACACTGTAGCTGAAATGTTGATGCTGTCAAATGTAGAAAAATAGTTATTACAGCTTTCATTATGTTCAATGAATAAGGATTTGCTAATTTTTAAGGGTAATTATGGCTAATACGCATTTTGCAATTCCTATTCCCTTTCTTCATGTATCACATGACTAAGCACACCTCTGTCGCTGTCAGTCTTAACAGATAAAGCCATCTGGAAGGAAGTCAAACTTCAGCTGAGACCTATGGAATGTGTTCTTTGATACTGTTGGCCCTGTGACATAATAATGACTTTGAAAAGTTGTGTGCAGGTTATAAATTCACAAAAAAATTAATTGGGTATTGCTGTAGACCTCTATGGTGGTGTGCAGATGAACTTTCACGGCAATGCTTTGGGTCAGTAAGACTGCCACATAGAATCTGGAAATGATTTATAAAAGGACAACTAAATTTCTTTGTCCAGACAGGCATCTGTGCATCAAACACACTGAAATACAGGAGAGAATTCAAAGCTGTATAAGGGACACAAGAATGGTTACACGTCTGGAAGATTAAAGTTGCAAAACTTAAGCTTAATAGAGAGAATGCAAAGGGATAACTCTCATTATCTGGACATGCAGGGAAAATTGAGAAGATTTTGGAAGTGAGTGGCAAGCATGTTTTAACACATGCAAGCAAAACCAAGGAAGTTATAAAACTGTGAGGCTTGAACTAAGCTGTGGGTAGCAGTCAAAATGAAGCAGTGGTATAAAACAGAGAAAGGAAAAAACCACTTGCACCTTATACTGAATCAGTTCCTAGGCAGTGTCAGTGTCCATACTAGGCTAAAAATGGAATAGGAGGGACCATGTTTATGTCCTTTTATTGGATAAAGTACTGACTGGACTATAGCAGGGTTCAAAGACCAAACTTAGGGAGTCATGAAGAGTTAATAAAAAAGATAAGTGGATAAATAGTATATTATCTTCATGCTGTCAAACTATAGGAATTATTTCAAAGATGCAAATTATAACAGTCACTATCACCAGTAGCCCTAAACAGGACCTTTTTAACAGCTACAGTGGAGATGACTAGACCAGGATTACATGTCCTGGAAAATGAACAACCTTAGTAACTCACAAAATTGTTCCCCCAAGAAAAATGGAAAGTGCAGAGCAGGGGTATTGCTGAAAGTTTACAGCACAGGTATGCCTACTGCATTCATTCCAGTGGAAGTTTTGACTGTTGTCTATTTTGTACTGTTTATTTACTAAATTTAGGGGGTTTATTCTGTGCAAAATTATCATATAATGTGTCCAGCAAGGAGGCAGGGTAAAAGTACTATAGCAGGCACGCTTTACAAGCCTTAAGAGGTTTTGCATGTTTTGTTCAGAGAATTACACGTTTGTCATTTTGACATAGGTTTTTTGTTTGTGTTTTTCCTTAACAGATATTTTTCTACAATGTCCACATGACTCCTTTAGAGTTGCTTGATGAAACAGTTAGCATTCGGGTAAGAGAAATAGTGCATATTCCAAAGGATGCTGGACGCTTATAGTATTGTCCAGCTATTTCACTCTGATGTTTAGGAACATTCTTATTTCATGTGTATTTGTCTTTTTAGGTGTATGATTCTTACTCTCTACGAGCAGACTGTCTAATGGGAGAATTTAAGGTGGGTATGCAGCAACTTCCATGTCTTTACTAAATTAAATAAAATGAGAGAATTTTTTAAGCACTGGCTTTAAATATTTACATTTATAATACTTTAGTGTGGAGTCAAAGAATTACTTGATATCTTGCTTCTCATGCTAGAAACCATTAGGTAGGGTTTGAAGAAATAAATTTATTAGGTAGCTAATAGGCAGAATAGTGATCTCTATGGCAGCATAAAGATACACATTCTCAAGTGATGTGGAAAGGTGGTGCTTTGGTCAAGTTTCTTAAGTAAAAGAGATGGTGGAAAAGTCTCTTAGTTAAAAGTAATTTCTGTGGTTCTGATATTAGTGAGATTGTCTTTATTTGCATTTATGATGATCGGTTTTGGGAGGCTGACGTGTGGCTGGTTATTCCTAAAGCAACACAGATTCACATGACAATTGCAATGACTACTGGAATCCTCTATTATAACATTTCTAATATCAGTGTTGGCTGTATTTGCTGTTTGCTTATTTTGTACTACATAAATTCTGTAGGTTTTAAGACCTGCTTTTCACAAAAACATGCCAATGTGGAAGAGCGCTTTTTTCTAAATGAAGCAGCTTCTGCTGCAAAGCTGGTTGCTTTTGCTTCTCACTGATTACTATCTGTGTAATTCCCAGTGATTCAGACAGTGAATGTTCTATTGTTCTGTGGAGGATTGATCATTCACTAAGCAGGTGACAGCATGTCATTCAGCTGCTTTCTATTCCTGCAGGCACGCATTCCAAGACAAAACTCAAAGGGTAGTTCTCTCTACAAAATCAACCTTTCAGACTTTACCTGCAAGGAATACTAGCTCTAGGCGCCCTGAGCAAACATACTTACCTTCCTGAGCATGTTTGAAATCTGATACAATTAAAGCAGTCATGGTATATGTGCAGTCTTGCCCAGATTTGACACGGTGAGGGGGAGGCGGAATTGCTCTTCATCTTCATAAAAGAAAAAAAGAAATTATTCATGGAACTGAAGGATGACATGTTGAATAGAAAATAGAAACAAAAGAGTTTGTTTCTATTTCTTTCAAAAGAGAAAAGCCTGTTTGAACATAAAAAAATGGGGAAACATAGGGAGTTGAAGAAGTAGTAAGCTAGTTCCATCTTCTTTTCCCGATAAACAAAAAAGATAGTGATAGTGAAAAGATCTAAAGAAAGAATAAAGTCACTACAGCTGTTAGTTCCAACACATCTTTTCTTACATTTTCTTCCTGACTGCCATATCTGTTCAATATCTCTCATTTTTCAATGTAAGGCATTTTGTCTTTTTTTTTTTTTTTCTCCCAAGAACATGCTATGTGAACTTCCTTTTGTTTGTGACAAAAGAACAATGTAATAGTATTCATGAAAAACTTGAGGGGAATTGCCCTAGCATTTTTTTGTTCTGTTATTTCTTCAGAGGTAATGCCTTTGATCTTTATTTCAGATTGACATCGGCTATGTTTATGATGAGCCTGGTAAGTAACAGTTACTTCAGAGCTTCTTTCCTAGCTTGAAACTTGAAGCTGAAACATTTCTTCAAATTTCTAAAGCCAAAGCAGAAAGTTAATGGAAAGTTATTTGAGATTGCTGCTTTAAGCATTAACTTTAAAAAAATCCTACAATATACGATTCCTTTAAGTTGTTAGAAGTGGTTAAAAGTTGAAGTAGAAGCACCTGAATTTGGATGTTAGTTTTGGTACCAAAGACTTAAAATATGAAAAATAATGCAAAAATCTTTGATAATTTTGTCCCTGAATTGGTATGCCACAACATTTTAATGCCACTACATTTCTTGCTTTGAATGGCACTAGTGGGACACACCTAGGACAGAATAATTTTTAAAAATAATTAGTTTTAGGATAAAGCTTGCTTTTGGAACAGTTGATTTTATGATTTCTCCCATTTTGTAATAGATATTACTGGTGAGTTTGTTTTATTTTAGGCCATGCGGTCATGAGAAAATGGCTTTTGCTGAGTGATCCTGAAGATACAAATTCAGGAGCTAAAGGCTATATGAAAGTCAGTATGTTTGTCCTGGGAACTGGAGATGAACCACCAGTAAGTTTCATTTAAATGTTTTTCTTCCCCTCTCCCCCTTGTAAATATTTATTCGTGTCCTCCTCACATTTTTGTATAATTCACTCTGTGAGCAGCATTTAAAACAAGATTTGCAAGTTGTTTCAAGGGCACCCAAGAGATGGTGCTAAGTGGCTAACTTAAAGCTTATTTTGTTATCCTGTCCAATTAAGCAACCTCTGGACCAGCTCTGGTTGTGTTGATGAAAGGAGCAGGTAGTTTAAACAATCTAGTCCTTAACTGTCTGCTGTTCTGTCAGGGTAAAACTGGGCCCTCTTTTTCTGTGTGACGTTTTTCTTGGTCATCTTCTGTAGTTTAAGTTCTGCTGTTCTTCCTGCCTGAGATATTTTCATACTGCTACTCTGTAGTTAAATATGGTCCCCAGAGCCATGGAAGATCTCTTCTTTTTCCATATTAACTCTTCCTTTTTGCTATCCTCAGGATTCTTGAAAACATAAGGATATTATGTTATTTGTGGTGAAATCTTTTCTTTCCTATTTATTTTTAAAGAGGAAGCAGTAAGTTCTGTGTCGTGGTTTAAGCCCACTCAGCCAGCCAGAAAGCACCACACAGCTGCTCACTCACTTCTACCCCTTCCAGTGGGATGGGGATGAGAAAATACAGAGTAAGGCTTGGTTCAAGGCAAGGACAGGGAGGGCTCACTCACCAACTGTGGCCACAGGCAAAGAACAGACTTGACTTAGGGGAAACAACAAAATTAAATTTAAACAACAAAACCACCACCAATTTACCAATTAAATCAGAGCAGGATAGTGAGAAATATCTTTTTTCCAGGCTCAGTTATTCTCCTGAGTTGTCTACCTCCTCCCTCTCCCAGCAGCTCAGAGGTACAGGGAATGGGGGTTGCAGTCAGTCTGTCACATGTTGTTTCTGCTGCTCCATCCTCCGCAGGGGGAGGTTCTCACAGTGTTCCCCTGCTGTAATGTGGCATCCCTCCCACAGGAGGCGGTCATCTGTGACCTTCTCCAACATGACTCCTTCTCATGGGCTGCAGCTTTTCATGAACTTCTCCAGTGTGAGTCCCTTCAGCAGGGCGTAGTCCTCCCAGCAATGGACTGCTCCAGCCTAAGCTTCCCTCAGAGTCATGGCCTTTGAGTGCAGCCACCTGCTCTGGCATGGGGTCCTCCATGAGTTGCAGACAGGCATCTTCACCGTTGATCTCCATGGGCTGCAGTGGGTCAGCTTGCCATCTCACTGCAGGCTGCAGTGGAGTCTTGCTCTAGTGGACTCCCTTCCCTCCTTCCTCACTGACCGTGGTGTTCACATAGTCGTTCCGCTCACATCCCACTCCTCTCCAAAATAAAATAAGCTGCCCAGCAGGGTTTTCCCTTTTTAAATATGTTTATTGCAGAGGTGCTTCCTCTGTTGCTGATTGGCTCGGCCTTGACCAGAGGTGGGTCTGACTTGGAGACAGGTAAGCTTCTAAAATCTTCTCACAGGACCCACCTCTGTAGCCTCCTCCCCTGCTACCAAACCCTCACCAGACACAAGCCCAACACGTTCTGGTAAAGACTTGTGTTCATTTTCTAACTGCCACAATATTAATCTTGAGATGAGTATGCAAGTAGCATGAAGTTGGCATTCTGTGAACGCCAAAATCATCATCTGGTGTTTTTTTTAAAGTGTGATTATAATGGGTTCCTGCAGTTGAGTCTTTTAGAGATAAAAATGTAAGTAAAATAGTTTAGGTAGAATTAATTTTTGTGGCCTGATAATTTGATAAAATCTCATTCTTTATAATGAAGCTGACAACAGTCTTCCATCTGAAGAGTATTGTGGACACCAGTTTTAACTAATCACCTTAATTCTGTACATTACTCTGTCTTTCTTATATAGCAGATATTATGTACCACTGTATCTTACAACAGGTTGAAAGAAGAGAAAGAGACAATGAAAGAGATGATGTGGAAAGCAATCTGTTACTACCTGCTGGAATTGCACTTCGATGGGTCACTTTCCTTCTCAAAATCTACAGAGCTGAGGACATTCCACAAAGTATGTAGCCTCTTACTATTTGTCCATTGGTATGTTTGATTATCATGAGAAATATTTGTGTTAGCTGTTCAGAAACATTCTTTGAACATGAAACATCTTGAGTGCTTTACATTTTTACTTTAGCCAGTAATTCTGTGATGCCTGTAGAAGCCTGTTTCAAGTCCTCCATAATTCTCAGTAAGCCTACTGAATTCTTGCAATGAATAGTTTAAGGTGTTACCCATTAGATTAGTAATGTCCATCTGTTGTTGAGTAGGCTGCAGAGCCTCTGGTAGTGGGAAAGGGTCATCTTCCGTAGCCCTTCTCAATCGCAGAAGTTACATACAAGTAACTAACTTTCAAGTACAGTTGATATGCAGATAAGCTGGATGTTCTGTGCATGTCTAGCTCAAGTATATATACAGTGCATGTGTCAACATCTGTTGGATCCCAATCCCTGCTCACTCTTGAGAGGTTATCAAACAGATGGTTCCCTGTAGTAGTCCTTTTTTCCAAGGCCATTTAGATCCTAGTAGATAAGCAGTACTGCTGATGGCCCCTTGCATCTTCCTTTTCCCAGCAATCCACTAATTCTTCTTCATAGGTGCTCATAGATGCTATTTTGCAACAGGGGAAAGGCCACAGGACTGCTGAAATCAGTCAGCTGCCACTGATGCCAAGGCAGACTGCTGACAGCAGCCTGCTGCTGAGTGGCCACAGGAAATAAGTAACTAGGAACTGGCTGTATCCCAGAAAGCTGCATGTAGTTTGTGGGCTATAATTGGAGCACCGTAAGCTTAAATAGTCTTGGATGGCAGGGGATCTTGTAAGCAGTTTGATTTTGTTTAGAGAGATTTTACTTGTGTCAACCCTATATTGCTGAGACAAGGGCTATTTCTTGGATTATATGCCATATGTGTTTTCTGGTAGAATATAGATGGCTTTTTATCCCTTCTTAGCATAATTTCTCACCTATATCTCTGATAACAAACGACAGTGTCTACAGGTACATGCACAGTGTTTTTCAAATACAGCTATGCCTCTAAATTCAGGAGCACATCAACACTCCTTATGATATTCCAGGAAAGTATATTCTTGAAATTGCTGCTAAGTGTATATTCTCCATTTTTGCCAGCAACACTGTTCAGAATGATGTTTATCAGATTATGGTTTACTCTACTTAGATTTGTAAGATGGTTGATTTTGGTGGGATTGCTATGAGCAATTAATTATTTAGGCTGAAGAAACATAAATAATAAGAAAAGCATAAATCTTAAATTCTTTCTTGACATCTCTCCAGTGGATGATGCTTTTGCACAGAGTGTCAAGGAAATATTTGGAGGAGAAGCAGACAAGAAAAACCTGGTAGATCCATTTGTAGAAGTTTCTTTTGCTGGGAAAAAGGTAATTTAGTAAATATCTAAATCTTTGCATTCTTATTGTAGTCCTGGGAACAGATTTCATATTGCAATATAAATTTTTAAGTTTATTGAAATTATGGAAATAAAAAAGCATTAGCCCTTAAGGCTCATTTTGTAAAGTGAGGGCAGACTACAAGCTACAGCAGCATGGGTGTAAAGCTGATGACTAATAAATGGAATGTATGACTAAATGCAAGCAACTGATTGCTGCATGCCAGATTGCTTGCCTACCGGTTGTTCCTGATTGCTTTTTGTAACTGAGGGTGCAGATCTTTATGGACAGGTTAACAGCATTTGTACATTTTATTATTATGTTCCTTAGAAGAAAAATGTCAGTCCTTTATTATGTTATATAGTCAGGTTCCCACGCCCAGTTGTTTAGAGGATCTCCAGTGGGCATGCCTGGCAAATAATGTAGGCTTTCTCATAAAGTATATTCTTATCTACTCTAAAATCTGCAGAAAGCAAGTTGGAATCGAGTCATTTCTTTGTCTTATTGCTCTGCTGTGATACAAGAGATCAGTACTAGTATGAAAGAACATTAAATTGTAGATAATGGCAATAACAAGCTTTTTTCCTGTAAGGTAACTCCAGTCTCAGATTTAAGTACCGTTTCAAAATTTTCTATTCCCTCTAATAGTCATTAATGTTGCATATGCAGATCAGTTTAGCAGAATTTACCAATTGAAAACTAATGGCTCATTGCAGCATAAACCACTCAGGATTCATCATTAACTACTACCTCTCATCTTACCAAATGGAATATGATTTATCCTAAATCATACCTAGTATTTTTTTTTCTGTTTTCTCTTTGATGTGGTGTATAGTTTATTTCATTTTTTTGCAGGTTTGCACAAATATAATTGAGAAAAATGCTAATCCAGAGTGGAATCAAATTATTTATCTTCAAATCAAGGTCAGGATTTTTTTCACGTTTCTATAGAAAACAGCCATCCCTTTGGAACTCAGGGCATTAACATTACAGAGATGAAATAAGTAATAGGTTCTTTTGTTCTAATTGCTTATTTTTTCAGTTTCCCTCAATGTGTGAGAAAATAAAACTTGCAGTTGTTGACTGGTGAGTTGTGACTTTTAATCAAAGTACTATACAACATAGATTATATTAAGTGAAGAAAAGTCTGGTTCTACAGATGGCAGGTATGTTTACAGTCTATGAGAGTATTTAGGCAAGTGCTTAGGTATCTTCCTGTATGGCTTCTTAACAAGAGATTTGATTAGCATAAGGTGGAGTATTGTTAATTTTGTGCAGTGAGCACTGAGCACTATCACTATTTTAGTGTAAAACTCGTGACTTCATGCTGCAGCCCACTTCTGTAACTAGCCATTACCATCTGTGTTACCAATGCGAAAGCATTCCAGGTGATATACAATATGTATGCACCACCTTGGAGTGCATTTAGTCACTGGTAGCTTGCTTCTGTGTAGGATGACCAGCATTATATTTTGGTTTGTTTTTTTCCTTTTTGTAGGGATCGTCTTACAAAAAATGATGTGGTAGGAACAACATACTTAAGTCTCTCAAAAATTGCTTCTTCTGGAGGAGAAGTTGAAGGTAATTGATTGAGCAGTATGTAACTTACGATCCTCTCTTGTGTTTTGAGGAATAGCAAAGATTAATGTGCTAAGAAAGTTATTTTTCCGTGATTGCTCACTTCTGTGGCAACAAGATTATCTGTTTCTGGAGTTTTTGTATAAACCATACCGTGGGACTTTTCAAAGTAAAGTATTAAAATTCTAATGTTTAAACCATGTCATTATGGAAATAGTAGTAACTAATTAAAAATTCAGTGTTTATTTATGATTAATTAATTAAATTCGTGAGCACTTTCCCAAATTTGGAAAACCATGCGATACCACAATCTATCATAAGTAAGAGATGGAAATTTACTAAGATGGTTAATCAGACATTTAATTTAAAACCAATCCAGAGTCACTGTTTCACAATTACTACTTCATCAGCACCAGTAGGCAAGACTTCTTTTTGCCACCTTAGAGGCCTGTCTGTTCTTTCTGTGAAGAAAACCTAAAAGCTGTGGAATGTTCCTGAGTAGTTAGCCTGCAGGAACTACCTAGAACCACTTGCTCATTTCCTCTACACTACAAGGCTGCTTTTAGATGCAGGGGAAACGTGGATCAGTCTTTGCTCTGATCAGTGGCTTACCAGAAAGGGGCACTGCATCTCACTGCAGAGTACTCCAAATTGCTACTTAGTAACCATATTTTAGTAGCTTCAATGAATGAAGATTTTAGTTGCAGTGCTATGATCAGACAATTAATTTACATGCTTCTGTCAGTATAGGTGACTGGCCATGTAATTTCATAAAAGCTAAAACCCAAAACTGAATAAGTACAAGAGAACAAATTTAGTTAGGCAGAATATGAAGTTCCTAACATGTTGGCCCCAATGGACAATACCTTTATAATAAAATTCTTCTTTACAATACTATAAGAAACATTTTTTGTCTAAGATTTGGGGAATTTTTTTTTTTTAAATCCTGTTACATTTGTGTTCTAATGTAATATCGTGATTATTATTTCTTTGTAATCTCCTTTTCTTTTTATAACAAGATCTTTCATACAGTTGAGCCAGCTCCATGGCAAGGATCCTGTGTTAATTAGCCAGATAAAATGTTTTACCTTTTTATGAATATAGTATGCCGTATTAGTTGTCCATACAGAATTGTAGAGTTCATGGCTAAACAGGTTTACTGTTTTATTTATTGTAAGTATCTACACTAGGGTTGAAGGACACTGGCTGAAAACCATTTCCACCATTGCCACAATAAGAATCTAAAATAGTATTTTTTCTGTTATAATTAGGAATATGTCATGAATTTAAAAAGAAAATTAATGTCTCAAATCCTGTAGTGACTTGAGACAAGTATTTATCTTACCAGATGGAACTATATTTTCAGCCACATAACTTCAAGCTTCTAACACAATCCTCTTAGAAGGTCTGGTGTTGAAGTAAAACTTTGCAAATATTATTTGCATGTATTCCACACGCGAAAAAGGGCAAAAGAAAGGGTTACAGAAAAATGTAATGGGAAATCAAAAGACAGAAGGGCTGGGCTGAGGGCGAAAATTCAGCTCTGGAGAGATCACTTCTACTACCCACTTAAGTGCGTAACTTAACTGCTACTGAGACACATCTCATTTATACTTCAAACCCTGACGCTAAGTAATTGAGAAAATCTTACCTGGATATTCTCTCTACTGAGGTACTGATATTGGAATAGCCATTTCCATGTAAAATCACATATTATCTTCCCTTGAGGTCAGTGCTGTGCCTGAAGTCCTGGCATGCTTCTCTGGCTTCTAAAAGATTGGGAAACTGAACTGGTTCACAGTCTTCAGTAAATGAAGATAGCCTAATGGGGCCTGAAATGTAGTGGGGTTTTTTAATTATTCTTAAGATTTTTGATAACTTTAAAAATCAAATTTCGTTTCGTGGGGTACTATACAAAGCTGGAACGGAAGATTGTGTCAGCTGCATTCCTTTGGAATTTGTACAGGACATGTAATACTGTCATGTTTTAATCAGGAAGCAAAATTCTAATGCACGTGAACTTTATCTTTTCTCAGGCCTTCAACTTCATTTTAAAAGTAGATTGCTTTGTGATGTATTGGTTCTTAAAATGCTATTGTCACTTGTCATGTAATTTCTTCTCTTTTCATAATATAGAATTTTCGTCTTCGGGAACAGGGGCTTCATCATATGAAGGTTTATATCTTCATCTGTTACTGATTTTGCTTTCCAGTGCCCAAACTGAGAAGTATTGCCTAAGAAAGCCCATCATCTTAAAAAATATTTTAAAATAATTATTTGTCTAAAAGGCTTCACAATTATGATGAAAGAGTATCAAAGACAACTAACTGTATAACACAGTTTTGGCACTGGAACTGGTTTGTAAATATTTCTGTTTGGCTGGTGCTTCGAGCTGTGTTTTAGAGTTGAGCATGCAGTTGCTTCAATTATAAAGTGCTTAGTCTAACAATGGCTTGCAATTTTTAACTTAGCTATGAGATCCCAACTATATTTGCAGCTGCAGAACCCTGCAAAAGTAAATAACTGCCTAAAATAATTAGTAGTTTTGCTTATTCTTAATTAGTTCTATGAAATCTGTTAAAACCTAGAGAGATGGCTTTTTTACATAACTCTCTGGCTTGACATCCAGTTTTGAAAGACCTTGTGGCAAATATTTATATATTGAGAAATAAATATAATTGGAGTGCAGTTGAAAGGTAAACATTCATCTACGCATACTTAATTTACTGTCTTTCTTATTAAAGTAATATTAAGGTAAAGGCTGAAGCAATTTTTTGGAATAGCTTTCTGTAATACGTGATCATCAGCCTCCTAGATGTAAACAGTTGGATTTTAAATGTAAACAAATATAAAAATATTCTTTTTATTCCACGTTTGGTAGGGGTTTTGTTTGTTTTGTTTTTAAATTTATATTTTACTTAATTTATTAGCATAACTAAGTAGTGATTGTATTAATTCAACACAGATCTGTACCTTAAATCTAGTCCTGTTGAGATCTGATGTGGGCAGTTCATGTTAGAATTGTTAAAAACTAGGACAGTATTCCAACAAGAGTCTGAATTCTATTTCATTCAAATTTTGATCTGCTTCTGATTCAGGTATAAGGATGTGAAAGCATCCAAATGAAAAATAAAAGAACTGCAAAGCTTTATTTTATATTTTGCAGATGTTATGTGACTTCATGTTGAGAGGAAATTACATCAAGACACCGCATTCATTTTTATTATCCAGTTGTGTCACTCATTAGTTACAGTGGCAAAGTCAAACAAGGCGTTACCCTTTATTTTCACTTTCTTATCTCAGCCATCCTTTCCTGTGATAAAGTTATCCGTCTTTGTGCTTCAGATCATTCTGGTACTTCTTGTAAGGTTTAGACTTTTTCTTGTATTAGGGTCATTTGTTCAAAGACAAAAACTAAGATAGAAGAAGGTATTTTCCTTTTAGCTCAAAACTATGCAGGATTTTTATGCACCTGTGTTGCTTACCCTGTTTTTCTTTGCACCACTCATCAAATTTATCAATCGATAGCTTTGGCATGTGCCTGATTGATGCTGGAAAGGGATTTTGTGAGAAACAGTGCACTGTAACAGTTAAGATTAGTTTGCGGTAGTCTGTGTTTTACCCTGAAGTATAACCACAGAAAAAATTATACTAGAAGCTAAGAACAGTAGGATGAACTATGCTTTTCCTGCTATGATGTGCATCTTTTTTTGTAACTGTTTAGCTAGAACAATGGCCTATGCATTTAAATGATTGCAAATTTTTTTACTCAATTTCATTTATTTCTAGAAAATGTGTTTTCTGATAACATAGGAGTGCATTAATTTTTCATATAAATGAAAACCTGAAACTTAGAAGTTATGTTTATTCTGTCAGTTTTTTATTGCATGGAGTAGTATCTAGTAAGTATTTTAGAAGAAAGAAGGAGGTTAGGAACAAGTAAAGTCACTGGTATAATTACTGTAAATTCATACAGTATACCTAGAGAATAAAGTGTTCTTACTTTACTAATAACTAATACCTAACTAATATCTAACATTTGTGCTACTGGGTTTAATAGTAATATTAATTGTTTTTCTGGCTTTGAATTGCAATTATCAAAGATATAACGGTAATGTTTTCTTCTAGTAAACACTGGAGAAACTGAAGTTGGCTTTTTACCAACATTTGGACCTTGTTACCTAAACTTTTATGGAAGTCCAAGAGAATACACTGGATTTCCAGACCCATTTGATGAATTAAACTTTGGAAAGGTCGGTTCCTTTATTCATTGTTTTTGATAAAAGGATTCACCTTAATTGTTTTTAATCAATGAATTCATTCATTTTAATGTTTTCTTCATTTAACATTACACTCCTTTTGGTATTTCTTTCTGAGTAATATTTTATATTGATGATTAATAAGGAACTATGATAGTATTTTCCATTCTTATCTGTTTTCGTTTTGAAGGTGTTTGTAAAGGAGCGCAGTGATTTTGAGATTTTCACTCTGTGCATCTCTGCATGCGTTTGTATTTCCTATTTCTTTGGTCTCATAAGTATATATTTTTAACTTGTAATATTAAAGACAACTGCTTTATTTAATTTGTTCATATATGTACATCCATGCCTCTGCAGAATTTTAGAGCACACTTCAGTGAAGCCAGAATCATGTTAAGCAGAAGAAAGAGCTTCTTTAGAAGAAATACATAAAATGAGATTCAACATGTGATTATGTTACAGGGAGAAGGAGTTGCTTATAGAGGGAGAATACTGGTTGAACTATCTACAGTACTTGAAAGCAAACCCGACAGTAAAAAGTTAGAGACGATTCCTAATGATGATCTACTGGTTGTTGAGGTAAACCCTTGATTTAATTGTCAGTGTTGGTAACGGAGATGTGCCTGGGCTGGTTGTTTTTTTGGAGAAGGGTATAAAATACTAAAATTAAAACAATTGAGTTGACTCTCAGAATTAAGAGTCTCAGAATTAATTATTGATGGTGTGGCTGCAAAAATGTCATAGCCTTTTAGCATGAAATGTTAATTTGAAACATTTTTATAATCTCAAATACAGCAGTTTATTATACACACATATTGGTTGCTTCCCAGAAAGTAGCACAAATACTAAAATTATTATCTGCATTAAGAAATTGCTATTGTGTTCTAGAAGTGTGGATCCTGTTTTACAAATACTGAAATTCAACTAAAAAGGTTCTTCTTTCAGAAATACCAGCGCAGACGCAAGTTCTGCTTGGCTGCTGTGTTTCATTCTGCTACCATGCTGCAAGACACTGGGGAGCCTATCCAGTTTGAAGTTAGCATTGGTAACTATGGCAACAAGTTTGATACCACCTGTAAACCTTTGGCATCAACAACTCAGTACAGTCGTGCTGTTTTTGATGGTAAGGATGCTGCTGGTTCAGGGATAAAATGACATAAAATTCTCTTTTCAAAGTAGTATTTTATAGGTTTGGTGTGACAGCCCTAAATGCACTAAAAACCTGTTGAAAACACAACAGAAAAGACCGTGTGGCTCTTCGTCGCTTTTGAGATGAAGTTACGATTATGGAATACATGCTGCAAAGCCCATAGAGATTATTGAAGGAACTTTTACAGTATTCAATGAAATGTTTTGACTGTGTACTAGATGTGTTCAGGAAAACTGGCAAGAAAAAAAAATCACATTATTGTAAAGTATCTAAATCTTGGGGTTAAATAGGTAAAATATCCTTTGAACATTCTGATTTAGAATAAAATAAAAATGTGCTTTTAAACCAGGTGTCTGGCTGCCTAGAAGAAAACAGCCTAACTAGATCAAAGGAAAATGCATTTTGGCTATAAATGATTTCTGTTAACTGCAGACGGCAGGTGTGTATTAAATGAAGCAATCAGGTTTACTCTGGAGAATAATTATTTGAGTGTTTTCTTTCAGAGATACACTTATATTAATGTTATCTACATCGGTGAGTTATGGGAAAGAATAATTAACATGTTAACAGTTAATTTATTGAAAAAGTTCCATTGGATTTTGGAACAATTTGAAGTAAAATTTTACCTTCCAACAGATGCTGCAGTGGCTGAAAAATACAAATCCTTTGCTAAGTTTGAACTAGCTTGTATGTTCTTACTGAATTTTAGTACATAAATGAAATGAATGTAGCAAGTTGTGCAGTGTACAGTATGTATTCCTGCCATGAATTCTAACTCTAACATACCAATGTCTCACACCAGGTAATTATTATTACTACTTGCCATGGTCAAACACAAAGCCAGTTGTAACACTGACTTCCTTTTGGGAGGACATAAGTCATAGATTAGACCCTGTGAACGTGATCCTAAATGTGGCTGAAAGACTGGTAAGACACCTAACATCTTTCTTTTGGTGATATACTTTTCCTTTTTCCTTTTTTTTTTCCTTTAGAGGTATAATCGAAAGTGACATTTTGAGCAAATTCTGGAACAGTTTTCTGACACTTTTGCCTCATTTTTTCCTGTTGGAAATTAAACGTAGTTCAATGTAACAGACAGCACTGCTAATCATAGGTCTGTATTCTGGCCCAACACACTCCTGCTTGAATCTGCAGGGGTTTCCCACGGGAAGGAAGAGTCCTCGCTGTTGGTTGGGGGCATGTTAAGTCTGTAGAACTGTTGTTTGGTTTGGAAGTTAGGTGCAGTATCATGTATTCTTAAATACAGTGAGAAAGAACATTGGAATAGTCCTGGTAAGTATGAATCAAGTTTGAACAACTGAGTCTTATTTTATAAATAAGATTAAAGGTCTTAAAACTCATATGGACAATAAACCACAATGGAAATTTATAAGTGCAAATCCTTTTCTTTTAAATCCCTCAGCAATCCAACTTAGTCACTTTAAAATCAGGAATGCAGGCTAAAATTTCTGAACACCAATTAGCTGAAGTGTGGTTGAAACTTATTGATGAACTTACAGAAGATATAAGGTAAAAGTGCCTTTTTTTTTTTTTTTTCTCTTGGATTATCATTCTAGGCCTGCTCAGAATCTTTGCTGTTGCTTTTACTATGTGGGAAAACAAATTCTAAGGGCTATAAAACTGATTACTGCTATGAACTGATGTGAGAACTGAAGTTTCAGAAGTTACTGAAAGTAATAAACCAGCATGGATATTGCAGATGAGATCATCCATCTGGTTTTGTAATTCACCTTTATCTTAGTCACTGACAGTAAAAAAAACTGCATCTCTTCAAAAAATCTAAGGCAGGACTGTTCTGAAATGTGAAATTGTGGAACGCTGCTGCCTTTGTACCATCCTGTACCATACCTTTAGAATTCCTTGCATACATTTGTTTACACATGTTTCAGTGTTGTTTCTGAAACTGAAGAGGGAAGAAATTCCATGATTTATTTTTAAGCCCCAAATAAAAAGAATTTAAAAGCTCTTCAGAGCTTAAGGGCCATAAAGATGCTATTTTTGAATAAGTCTTTAGTCAACAAGTCTGTATGTATGAGAGTATTCAGAGAAGGAATAGGGGTCAGCACTTTGGATTTTGAAGGAAAATAAATTCTAAATAGAGAGGCAGGAATTGTATGAGAAAGAGACATTAACAGAGGGAGACATTAATGTTTTTCAAATGTCTCTCCTCAGCTCAAACAAGTGCATGATGAAACAGCACAGGAAAAGGAAAGGGAAGATGAGAGAACAGTTATTATCCATTAGAGGAAATAACAGAGAACATGAAATGAGAGAAGAAATTCATTAAGTTGTAGAGCCAGTAGAAAAGTCAACAGAGCTAAAAACAAACAAAGGAAATCATTATATACTAGCAAAAAATTATATGATAGACAGCTTATGTCAAAATATAAACTATTAACTTCAGAGAATACCTGCTGTGATCTAGAAGAAAGCAGAGAGAAAGAACTGACATACTTTAGGAAAGCAAAATGTCAAGGGCAAACTACTGTCACATGGAGCCATCTAGTGCGTGTAGGTACTTCTGTTTTATGTCAACCCATCTTCCTGATACACATCTGCACTGTTATTAATTCAGTCCATTATTTCATAAAATATCACTCAACAACTCTGGAGCAATAGCACCTAGATATATCAACCAAATGAGCTTCCTGTTTTTCATAGGATACAATGCTCTTTATGGTTTTTTTTCCAGCAGCCATCAAATCTGTGTCAAGGACAATTCCATGTGGAATTCATAGAACAGTTTTCCTTGTCATGCTAAAGTTTAAATGAGTTAGGAGTTTGAGACAATTTTTAGTGCGCTATTTAAACCTAAAATAAGGTGACTTTCTGGAAGTTCTGATCAGATTAGTAGAACTAACTACAGTGGAAGGCACAGTAATCGCTATCAAGGTTTTGCAGAAGCCCTTGGAAGTACATGGCTTCTCATTAAAAATAGGTCAGAGAAGAGTCTGTATTTTCAAACTTGTCAACGTCGTTGTTTTGTTTTGTTTTTTAAGTAAGTATCATAGTAAAGACCTCTTAATGAACTCTGTTAAAGGGATATAGTCATTGGTCTTTGATAAGCTGTCTTTTCCTCCACCCTCCACCAGCTCAAAAAAGCTCATTTTTCCTGGGCTTTAATCCTATAGAGTTTCTTAGTTCCATTAAGTAGTTACTCTGCCCTCTAGTGACTCAAAAGTTCCGTGTCACGGATTTCTTTTAGAGTACGATATTTTTCATGCCATGTCATAGACACAAGCCGTATTTGTATGTTTACAGTTTCTAGTGGAGGAGAGGAACCTAATCTTGGTCTGAAGGCACATCTCACTTTTGAGGTGTACCTTCTGAGACAATAATTTTCTAATTTGAATATATAGCAAAATGGATTTTGCTTGGTTTGGTTAGCAGCAGTTACATTAAAGCTTACAAGTCAAACTATTCTATGTTGGTCTTTGTTATGTAAGCACAGCATTTCCCTTGCTTGCTGTAAACACTTTGGCAGGTGGAAGTCTCAGCAGAAATAGATGCTATAGCACTATTCTGGTAATATTCAATCAGAGGAAATAATAGCACTCTGTCTGTTGTCACTATATGCATGTCCACTGTTAGTGTGAGGCTAGATGAAGTCCACTTTAGATGATTAACCATAATAAATGCTCTCTTTGCAGTAAACCGTTTCCCCTCATAGAAGGCAAATCTAATATTACAGTCCTTGACACTCAGATAGAAAAACTGCGTCTCAAGTCTCTCAAACAGATTGGAGAAGCAGCAGCAAGGATGAGAAATGAAGCTACTGATTTGAAAGCCACTCTGTCAGAAATTGAGGATTGGTTGGATAAATTACTGCAGCTGAGTGAAGAGGTTGGTACTACATCATACCAGTGATACAGTTAGAAGTAGCTGTTTAACACAAACTGGTGCAGTGTTCACTGCTGATCACAAAATTTCTACTCTCCTTAGAACAGTAATTTTAGATAATAGAATCATAGAATAGTAGAGGTTGGAAGGGACCTCTGCTCTCAGAGCATTGAGTCCAACATCTCTGCCAGAGCAGGATCACCTAGGGTGGGCCACCCAGGAACAGATCCAGGTGGGTTTTGAAAGTCTCCAGAGGAGGAGACTCCACAACCTCTCTGGGCAGCCTGGTCCAGTGCTCTGTCACTCTCACAGTGAAGAAGTTTTTCCTCATGTTGAGGTGGAACTTCTGTGTTCCAGTTTGTGACCATTATCTCTCATCCTATCACAGGGCACCACTGGAAAGAAACTGACCCCTTCTACTTGACACCCACCCTTCAGATATTTGTAACCATTAATAAGATCCCCTCTCACTCTTCTTTTCTTCAAGCTAAACAGCCCCAGGTCTTTCAGCCTTAATTAACTTGCACAGATGCTGTGAAAGCAAACATGTTCCCCTCTGTAATTAGGATTTACTTAAATATAACGTTCTAGTGTGTTAGCTGTCTTCGGTGAGGATGTGTGTTAGGAAATAACCACTTTGTGTTTTGTAGAATAGACTCTGTTTTGTTTAAAGGGACAGTATTTTGTCCTTTTCTTTCTTCTAAAATTGCAAGTCACATTGCTGGTTCAGGGACTGCAGGATATATGTTTTACTTCTGCAAACTGTTAGCCAGAGTAATCAACTTCTAAGAGAGTTAAATCTCTTTTGGTTTGTAAATTTTCAGCAACATCTTAAGTTTTCATCTTGGTTATCTTGTAATTGGTTTTCACAACATCATAGAAATGTTTTCTTTTTTTCTTTGTCACTTCTGCTTTGAAAAGTTACGGATTTGTTTTTTGGTTTGTTTTGTTTTTAAGGAGCAAATAATCTGTTAGACTTGCAGCTAGCATATAAAGGTGATCACAAAGCTGCAGAAAGATAGCAGTAGGCTGTTTCTGTCTTCTGCTAAAAGTCTTATTATGATCTGCCCTTAAGATGGAAGCATTACAAACACTTAAATATGTAGCACTTAAATATGTCAGTCCAAAGCATTAGCATTTAGGATCAGTCACTTGTAATTGCCATAAAGGAATGGAGATACAAAACATCTCTAGAAAAAAACGCAAAAGATACAGGACTTGCGGTTTTTTAAATAAAACTTACTCGCTTTCTAATAATCTCAATGGTATTTTTAATGACTGCAAATAATGCAATATATAGTTCTGAAACAAAGAAAAAAAAATTCCTTGTTTATCGTAAGTTCATGTTAATTATCCATTCTAACTGATAAATATTTTGACATATATCCTAATTTATGTTTCTGTTGTCTAAGCGTTATATTACTTTAACACTGTATGAATTACCATTCTTAACTTTCTTCTCCCCACAAATAATCCACAGCCACAAAACAGCATGCCTGATGTAATCATATGGATGATCCGAGGGGAGAAAAGACTGGCTTATGCTCGTGTTCCTGCACACCAAGTGCTGTATTCCACAACAAGCCCTGAATCATGTGGTAAATATTGTGGAAAGACGCAAACAATCTTCCTAAAGGTACCTTCCTCCCCCTCCCCCCCAAATAATTAACTCCCCAAACTGTGATGCATTCTGACATCACCATGAAACGTACAAACAAACATGAAAAATGAGGAGTCAAAACTCAGAACAGATTAAAAGCCAACTCCGTGGCTGTTCTGACAGAGTTCAAAATTGTGATAGGACTTATAAAGTGTTACTGTCATTGGTGTTTTGGGGTTGGTCATGAATGGAGAACATCAGAGGGAATAATTAGTGTGAGAGAAGTTCCAAAACCTATTCAAAGTTTCAGATTGTTTTCTGGAAGTAATACAGAGCGTGTCTATACCCAGACACTAGAATGTCTCTCTGTATTGAGTCTTCTTCTTGGAGAAAGGAATGCCTTTCTCCATTTAAGTTGATATCATCTTTAATTTGAGTAAACTTAACCAGAAAAAAAGGCGATCTAACTGTGGAACAATAGCATTGACAAAGTGGGTCAGTCCACTATCAGTTACATTGATTGATGCTTCAATGCAGATAAGCCTTTATCTTGATGGTTTTATGCAAGCCTCCTTTTCAGTGCATTGCTTCTATGTCTGGTGAACCATTCTAACTAACCTCTGTGTTTCCAGAGCCTCCTAAAGAGCAACACTAACATCAACACTGAAATTTTAAGTTCTTGTCATAATTAAAAACTCATCGCTGGATGAAACTTGGGATAGAATGTACAGGAACAGGGATGATACTACTGTTACTGGGTTTGGTTTTTACATGCCCCAGGCAGGTACCATTTAAAGAATGATACCTTCCTGAGCTATTTATTACAGGCTTTTGAGGAAATGCAGTACAGGAAGAGATAAAAAAAATAATTTTTTATTAGTCGTAGCTCTATGTTATTGTATATATTTTACTGAAAGCTACAATACTTGTATAACATGACAATGAATAACTTTTCTGTTTGCGTGCCAGTACCCACAGGACAAGATGAAAGACGTCAAAATGCCTGTGGAGCTGCGTATTAACATTTGGCTTGGGCTCAGTGCAGTTGAAAAGAAGTTTAATAGCTTTGCAGAGGGAACATTCAGTGTTTTTGCAGAAATGGTATGTCATCCTTGCTTTCTTATGTTAAACCTGGATGTGAGGGTTAAGAATTCACTGAAAGTGGAGCTCTTCTGAATTTTTTTTTTTTTTTTTTTTTGGCATGCTGGGCAGAAAGGGAGAGTAGTATTTATTGTACTGAAACAAGTAGACCTCATTCAAGGCAATTAGTGATCGAGTCCATTGTGCCTACCAGATGAACTTCAGCAGACCAGATTCTGAACTGGTTAATCAGTTAAAAATCTGGTTAACTCCAGTGATTTCAAAGACATTTATTGTAGATTTTTATCAGCGTAATTAAGATTGGGATCTATACCATTATGTTTTGGCATGTGAATAACCTTTTTATTATAATTGCTTCTTTACTTCTACAAATGATACTTGGATACAAGTGGTTTTGCTTAATAATGATTCTGTTGTAGAAGTAGTAAATTTACTGTTCTAGGAAAAACTGATCAAAACTAGTAGATTTTGCTGACAAAAGGCTGTAATGTGGTAACATTTCAATGGTAGGAATTAACAAACTCAGAAATACTTGAAATGGTCCCACAGCATATAATAGAGATTTTGAATGAAAATGGTAATCAGGTGTCTTTTATATGCCCCATCCTGTACTCGGCACTGGTGAGGCCTCACCTCGAGTACTGTGTGCAGTTCTGGGCCGCTCACTTCCAGAAGGATATTGAGGTGCTGGAGCAGGTCCAGAGGAGAGGGATGAGAGGCTGGGGAAGGGACTGGAGAGAAAGTCTTACGAGGAGAGGCTGAGGGAGCTGGGGTTGTTCAGCTTGGAGGAAACTCAGAGGGGACCATATCACTCTCTACAACTACCTGAAGGGAAGCTGTAGTCAGGCAGGGGCTGGGCTCTTCTCCCAGGCAACCAGTGACAGGAGGAGAGGGCATGGCCTGAAGCTGCACCAAGGGAGGTTTAGGTTGGATATGAGGAAGCACGTCCTCACAGAAGGGGTGACAGAACACTGGAATGGACTGCCCAGGGAGGTGGTGGAGTTACCATCCCTGGAGGTGTTTAAGGAAAGATTGGATGTGGCACTTAGTGGCATGGACTAGCTGATGTCATGGTGTTGGGTCATAGGCTGGACTTGATGATCTTGGAGGTCTGTTCCAGCCTCAGTAATTCTGTGATCACCTAATGGTGCATATAATGCGTTATCAGTCTAACAGCTAGTGAAAAATTTTTACAGATGCTTATGTCACCATTGCACCTCTGCATAAATATTTAGTAGTGCTGTAGTAAGTCACTTAAAATAGCCAATGAATGTTCAAAGTATAGAGTTTAAGACACTAAATATCTCTTTTTTTTTTTTTTACTCTTCATACAATAATCCAACAAATTTGAGCACAAGCAGAAAACTCAAAACCATCATAAATTATGAATAAATCCATTCACATAAAGGGAATTATACTATATAAACTGGGCTAACATCAGAATCGTGCCCCAGTAGCTTCCATGATAAGACTATAATTCAGTTTTACATGTTATGAAAGAAGAGATTATAAATAGAAGGAGATTTGAGATAAAAAAAGAATGAGACGATCATGCATTTAGGGAACAGAAGAAACTTGTTTGAATAATGTAATGGCATTTTATTTAACTAAGCTTTAATTGGGAGGAAGTTTAACTGTTGTTGTAGAAAGGCTGTAAACTGAGAAGATAGTTCAGTTTAGCAGTGAAATCATTATTTACCAAGCAGCATAGCAACATAGAAGAAAATGAAAGAACGAAATTAATGATGACATTGCAGAGTAATGTGGGAAGGGAGTACTTAATTTCAGAGAAAGGAAACGTATAGTGCAATGTTTCAGTTATAAAATATCTTCCCCCCAAAAAAAGCTTTTTATTATTTCTGAAGTACTATTTTTTTTCTTTATTCTCAAACAGTATGAAAATCAGGCTCTTCTTTTTGGAAAATGGGGTACCTCAGGACTTGTTGGTCGCCACAAGTTTTCTGATGTCACAGGAAAAATCAAACTGAAGAGAGAGTACTTTCTACCTCCAAAGGGCTGGGAGTGGGAAGGAGAATGGATGGTTGATCCTGAAAGAAGGTCAGATTATTCTTTATCTTTTTTTTCTTTATGCAGGCAGGAATAAAGGATTTTAATCTCTGAGTATAGAGTAAAAGCTTCTATCTCTTTTCTTGGCTGAAAAAGATTTTAAACTGAACTTTCTATGACAGCAGAAGCCAGTCAGCAGTCAAAGCTAGTTAATAAAACTAAAACTAACATTATCTTTTTTAAAAAGTACAATAAGACATATAACAGAGTGCATCTGTTTCCTAGGAACCAGATTATGGTTTAAAACTCCCCATGTGCTGATGGGCATATTGCTTATGTTCTCTGTATCTCAGTTCCCCACCTTTAAAAAAGGGATAATTGTTTTCCTTTCCTAGAAAGCTACTGTGAGGATAACTTGTGTCTATAAGAGGTTCTCAGATCCTGCTGTGATGGTTTCAGACAAGACCCTTGGATAGCTGCATCTTCCATATATACTTAACCCTGACAGCCAGTATAAATCTGCAGTTCCTTTTGTATCAATACCACTACTGTATTTGCGTGGTTATTTGCATACAGCAGATGGTTTTTTGTGTTTATTTCACTGGATGTTGAGAAGTTCCGTTGCCCTCGTTAAACAAGTGTTACATGTTATTTCTCAAACTGACTCAAGCTAGGGGTTGTTTTCAGAGCCTAAGGTTGTGGTACCACATGACAATTCCTCCCCTGGCAGACTGAATTCATGAGGTGTCAAGCCTTCTCCAGCTCTAGCAGGTTCAGTCTTGCTCTGCCCAGAAGTTTTCCACTCCTGAGCTGTGCCAGTTCAGCTCTTTCTGTTGCCACACTTTAAACCAGACTGGGTAAATTATTTGTTTCATAAACAAAGCCAGCATGAGAGAGATGATTTTTTTTTTTCTTCTTCTTAAAAGAAAGGTGCAGCCCAATTTAAATTCTTGTGTTCTGATGGTAATAAAAATAGAAGACTGTTGCTATAGAAAAACTGTTTAGGAAAAATGCGTGCTGTTACTTGATTCATTTTAAAATCCTATCAGTTTATGGGTGTGAATGGATGTATTTCTTTTCCTACTCAATCAATAGTTTTTATTTCAATGAATGATCTGGCATGAAGAAAAGCAATAAAAGACATGGGTTATTTTCTCAAATAATGGAAAAAAAAAATCCCCACTGTTAAAATGCATAGGCATGTTTCTGCCTTGCGTCTGCTTTTATTGGAAAATAATCTGCATGGCTTTATTTGACCAGCAGATGGCATTTTAGAACAAACTTTAGTGCTTTCTCAATCGCCGTTAATCACAAATGGAAATTAAGGCCATTTTTGTCTCATTTAATGTTCCCTTATTTCTTTTAGTTAGAAAAATACCAGCCAACTGTTTGTTTGCCATGTCAACAGCATAAGGGGAATGAAATTAAGTACATTGCCAAATTTTAGTCTATACCTAGACAGAGAAAAATTAGAGATTCATATAACAGTCATATGCAGTCTGGGTTTTCCTACACTTAAATATATGATATTTTTATTTCTTTGCAAGAGGAAGTGATTAAAGAGATCCTGGATAACAGCAGTTAAATCACTCCTGCTAGTCATTCTTATGAGTAATGTTCTTCCTACTGCTTACTACTACCGGAGTTGCTTTAGTTTTAGGAAGACATTCTAAGGAAATAAGTAGTCCTCATATAGATGAGGGCTACACTCTAGTCTAATAAAACAGAACTTCACAAAGATGGACAATCCAGAATTCCAGTGTGTGTGCATTTTGTACATTTTTTTCCTATACATTCTCTGTAGCTAACTAAAATACATTTGGTTTATTATTATATTTGCTTTGGACTTGCAGTTTGTTGACTGAAGCTGATGCTGGTCATACAGAGTTTACTGATGAAGTATATGAAAATGAGAGTCGCTATCCTGGAGGGGAATGGAAAGCAGCTGAAGACAGTTACACAGATGTGGTGAGGATTCTATTTTTCACTGGATAAGGAAAGATTTAACAGGAGTTCTTAAGTTAGCTACGCAGTGTATTTCATCTTATTAATGCACAGAATTGTTATGTTTTCCCTACATAAAAGAATGGAGAAAAAGCTCCACCACCACGTGAGTTCACATGTCCTCTTGGATGGATGTGGGAAGATGATGCTTGGAAATCCGATTTAAATCGAGCAGTTGATGAGCATGGTAAGGTTGACTGTTTATCTGCTGATTATTACAACAACCTATCATAGGCTATTCTGAAGGAGGAGGCATGTCAAGACTCACAATGTCCGGAGCATGATAGTGGTTGACATATGGAAAAATGTCAAGGAAATATTTGGATAACAGTTGGATCAGATAAAATGACATTGAGTGTTCACTCTCTGCAGCTGTTTCTGTGAGGCACTGAAGCATAGAGCCACCAAAATAAAGCTGTTACTAGCTTAGCAAGTTGTGATATAAACAACCTCATGAGACCATAATTCGGATTCTACAGCAACAGTAAAAAAAGTCAGTCTCTCATAGCAAAGTATTTATAGGACACTGGTTCAAAACCAAAATGAATAATAGAAGCAAAAGGGAAGGTTGTAGACAATTCTGGGAAATCTAGAATTTTGCTAAAATATCATGAATTTTATTTTCTTCTAAACCAGCTGTAAACTCTCAAATAGTTATTGCTTTTACATATCAATGAAATAAATGGCTATTTGAATGGAAAAAAGGACTTTATTTATGCTAAAGAGTACGGATACCTGTCTTTACTGGAACCTCTGGTAGGAGTCTGCAGTAACTTTTTTTTAAGAAGAGGTCAATCTAAATAAAAGTATGAGTCCTAGATACCTGACAGTTGTTAATAATATGCAGAGCCAAAATACAGTAACAGGTTTACCAGTTCTTAAACTTTTATGATCAGAATTCAAATAGTCACAGTTCCTTTCAAAGCCAAGCTGCTGGAGTTGCAAGACTAAACAGGACATTCCACTCTTATTTATGGATGAGTCTTCCCAATGGTGAAGTACAAAAATATGATATCAGTACACCTAACACTTGAAAAAAACAAGAATGCAAAGAAAAGAACTTAAAATGTATATGTATTAATGATGAGATTTTTGTCATATGTGTTACAGCATAGCATCATCACAATATGTCATCAGTTGCCCCCTAGCTATTGAGCATTTACGGTTTGCAGTATCAAATAGTCTTGTGTGACTGAAGCTCCATCCTCTGTAGGTCCAGTAACTATTTCCCATGCTTTTCTTCATTGTATCTTGCTTGAGTTTCTGGAAATATACTAAATAATCAATTCTGGTTTAGGATGGGAATATGGAATTACTCTTCCTCCTGACACTAAACCAAAGTCATGGGTTGCTGCAGAGAAAATGTACCATACACATCGACGACGAAGACTAGTGCGGAAACGTAAGAGGGATCCAGCTCAAGCAGTAACAGCAGGAAGGGTAAGCAGAAGAGAGATGTAGTCAGAGACTTGCACATTTTAACAGTTTGAGTTTCTATTCTTTAAAAATATCCACATAAGGTGACTCATTTTCTGAATAAATAAAAAAATCTAATACCAAACAAATAAATCTAGACCAACACTCTATGTTCATTATATTTCTTTTATTTGTCTTTTTGTAAATTGATGTTTCCAGCTTTGACTTATAAGGGGATTATTGTGCCTGACAGAGCAAGTGACAATTTTTTTCATAACATTTATACAACACCGTGGATAAGAAGGATTTATGTCTTCCAGGGAATGTCATCATATGAAGATCAAGAAGGATGGGAATATGCTTCCTTGATTGGCTGGAAATTTCACTGGAAACAACGCAGTTCTGATACTTTCCGTCGAAGACGATGGAGACGAAAAATGGCTCCATCAGAGACACATGGTGCAGCAGCAATCTTTAAGCTTGAAGGTGCTTTGGTAAGGGACAGATTACCAAAAAAAGTCTTTAAAACTTCAATCTGCTAGTTTACAGTAAATAAACAGTTACGTGTATGAGCTCTTTTAGTACCTGAATTGTTAGATTGATATGTAACTGAGAAATTAATGCAATTTATATTGCTTAAATTGTTGAAAGTCCAGAAGGGACCATTAAAGTCAGAGTAGAGACTTGCATACCAGGCTTATTAGTTTATTTATCAAATTAGTTAAATTATGTGAGATTTAGAGCAAAAAGCCAAATTACTAGATGAGCCTTCTGTAAGTAAAGTGAAAACATAACTCAAGCTTTTTGTACACATAATTTAGAAGTATTAACATCAACACAAGAAACAACAGGGACTGAAATAGCTGCCCCTGATTAATATTTGCATGTATAGACAACCAAACACAAGAAAGGATGGCAAAGTGTTGAAGAAGCCAGAATATCATATATCACAAATAGGTCATCAGAATGTAAATATTCCTCAAGTTTGCAAGTTAACACGGCTTCATATAAAAGCTTTATTTACCAAAATACAAATTGGAGCGAATAATGTGAGAAGTCTACTTTGTTTTTCAAAAATAGTAATTCTGAGTCAGATTGTGTACTCTTAACAAAAGTTTGCACCTTTTTCTTGGTTTTTCTTTTTTCACACCAAATGTTGACCCATGATTCATTGATAGCATTTTCTTTCTCCACTTAATGTGGTTCCACAGAGTTTAAAGATTTCTTGTTTCCTTCTCTCTTCTGACTATACCTCCTGGGCCATTGCTAGGATAAAGCCTTAGAAGTAGTTCTCTGCAGCAGTGCTGTGAAGAAGACCTACAACCTCCTCTTCAGTAAGAGCTGATAGGTAGCTAGTGTAACTCCAGAAATAAGACATTCTGGAAAGTAAGATGAAATGAATGGATTTCTGCACAGCTTCAATGGCAACAAGGAATGAATTTTGGACATGAACAAATACATTCTGAAGTATATTTACTCAGGGAAGTAAATTTCAACTTGTCCTTGATGAGGGACTGAAACCCATATATTCCCACACACATTCCACTTTTATTGGGTTCCTTCTGTGTAAATACACAGTAAACTTTTTTTCTGTATATAACTTCAGGGGGCAGACACTAGTGTCGATGACGGAGAAGGGAAGAGTTCAGACAAAACCAAGGAATCGGCTACAAAGGTGTTTGGTGCCAACACACCACTTGTTTCCTGCTACTTTGACAGTAGGTTCTTTGACAATTCCTTTCTTATAAATCATGTCTGTTTCTGCCTGGTCTCAAACAGAACTGTAATTCTTTGTGTTTTACATCTAGGTTTATATACCTTCTGCTATAATTGCTATCTGTCTGATCCATGACTGGGCCCTATTTAGGCTACTAAAGGAAAAACTGCAGTTAGTCATTTCAGTATTTCAGTCCATTGTCACGCAGACATTTGCAAAGCCTTTATGGGACAGGATTTCTAAAGCTAACTATTGCAGCACCTGAACTGTAGGCTAAATGATAACTTTTAGCATGGGCATTCCTCCATAACAATGCAGGGAGCTAAGGCAGTAGAGAAGATGTACAGTTAATTTTTTGCTGGTTTATCTCACCCAGCTCAATGCAGGGTCAGACAAATGCCTGACCCTAAGGAAGCAGTAAGACCATGCAGTTGAGCTGGCAAAGAGAACAAAACTGTAACTTTGCCAACCTGGATTGGCTTTAAATGCCTTGGAATCACTGTAGTGGGACTCAAAAAAAGCAGAGACATTGAGATGGGAGCCAATAGTGTTAGTAGGAATAGAGGCCAACCCCATCCACTCCTAAGACTCAAAATCCTTTTTGAGGATCCCTGACTAGAACACTTGTCTTCGTTTGGATTCTATAGAACTTGATCTTCTTGGTGGGAACGGGTGCCTGAATCTTAAATCTTGTCTTTCAGAAGCTCATGAAGATTACTGAAGTTTCTTTTATATAATGACCACAGTAGGAGGAAAACGACACCTTTTCCTGCCAGAGTTCAGAGGGTTCAGCTCATTGAGGCTGTGACTGGCTCAGATTGTTCCAAAGGCTGAAAGGGTTAGAGCTGACATCTTTTAAAGAAAAGCTGTAATAACTTAGCCACATGCTGTCCTGGGCATGGGCCACTCTCACATCTTCCTTTTAAGCTATTCCACCTTGCCTGCAGTAATTATTTTTTGTTTTATTTTAATCTTTTAGCCAGAAACAGAGTTGCAATTGGAATCATTTTCCAGAGCCAATAGCTAAAAATGTGAAACCCCCAGGTCCCTGCAAGCGCTGTAGTGAATAATTAAATTGAGCACTGTTCTTGATTCTCTTTGGAGAAGCTAGATTACCACACCATTTCAAAGAGGAATTTTTGAATAGAAGGCTTTTTATATGATCATATCGTGGAAAAAGCCCAAATAGCATTAGTAGGGTTTTTTCACTTCTGCTTTAAGATGTGGCAGAACAAATGTTCTCAGGTGCTAGCTCTCCGGTAGCAGTGCACTTATCTCTAGAAAAGAAAAGCAGAAATGTTACTACAGTGCTTGTGCTTGAGTCAAAATGTGTAAGGTGTTTTTATAAATTCAAAATGTCATTACAGAAAAGAAGCCTGTATAATAACAACTGAACTTTTTTTTTATTTGATACAGGAGTATACACTTATCACCTTCGCTGTTATGTCTACCAGGCAAGAAATCTCATGGCTTTAGACAAAGACAGTTTTTCAGGTATGGAAAAGTCCTGCTAATGATGCAGAAAACCCACTTCTGCAATGAACTAGTAACTTGATTTAACGATAGAGTATCTTGAATCCCTAATGAATCTGCATAGGTCCCAGCTACTGGAAGTACACCATAAAGGAAGTCCCAGATTCATTACATACGCTCCAGATTTGGTTGGTACTGCCCCAGGAGCTTCCAAAAAAAGAAGTGCTCTGAATGTGCATCACCTGCTGCCAACAAATTTTCACCGAGGGAATGGGAATTCAAATAAACTGAATCTCCCATTCCAGTCCCTTCCCTATGCCTTAGCTTCTCCTTCTAACCAAAGCCTACATATAGTTCCTTAGCTGTCCTGCAGAAAGCTTGCACAAAAGCAAGGATGAAGAAAGCTGGATGGCTGTTATGTCACCATACTGAGCCTCTCAGTGCTCAGTATTTTGTGTTAATTCATTACTGAGATGAACTTGTAGGAAACTGTAGTGTGCCTTACTAATAAGGATGGCGTTTGTTTATACATGGGTACATACTGACCTTTTACTTCCAGCTCTTACGTATTCCAACAGTATTGTATCTATTCAGCGTCTTTGTAGTCAGGCTAATTCAATAGTCAGGTTATCAAGTCTTTAATTCTTGTTAATTAGAATTAGAATTCCACTGGGAAGTCAGAGAGCAAATTGAAATTAGATTCTGTAAGACTATGACTTTATGCTTCCTTTAAATAAGTTTAGCCAAAGATAAAGATGAAAAGGGAAGCTTAGAATTTTCTTGCCCCATCAACCTTCATTTATATCCTTCTTTTTCTCCCTGTTTTGAGTAAATGTAATACATTTGTTATTTTTTTTTTACAGAAAATATAAAAATATAGATATTTTAGTACTTTTTACTGAAATAAGGGGGGTTTTATACATCTGCCTGTATTTGGTCTTATTTCAATATGCAGCACTTAAAATAATACAAAGAAGCAATAAAAAAATGCCTCTAATTTGCATATGTAGAGTTCAAGATAGGCACCTCAGATACAGTGACACATAAACTAGTACATCTACATTTTATTGTCCTCTAAAACTAGCTTGAAGAGTTAGCTAAATTTTTAAAAACTGATCAAGCACCTAATCTGAAGCTGTTGAACCTGACCTAAAGATAACCTTTAAAATAGCCTCTAGTCTTTAGTAATTGTAATTTGTACAGGAAATGTTAATGACCATCATCAGATATCAGGAGCTCTGTAGAAGGTGACTGAAAGACCTGCCAAACACTGGGCCTAGACCACTTTAATCATTCAGCTGTTTCACGAGAAGAGATTGCTATAAATAAGCATGAAACTAAAGCTTGATCTGAGCAATGTAACATGGGAGAATTTGTTGTTTGGCAAGTAGTCAGAACTAAAATTATTTATTTGTATTATTTATGAGACTGCATAGTTGTGTATCAATGGAGACAAAGCTTCTGCAGACAGTATTTAAGAGGCCATTAGTACAGCCAGTGTTTCGCTTTAGTTTTCAAATTCTCTTTCTGATTCGCAAGATGTTTTTACCATTTTTATTTATTACTCTGTTAAGACTTGTATAAAGGAAGCTATTTAGTAATCAAATGGAATTTGCTTTATTAAATGTAGATGATGTGTATATGTGGTCTTTTGTTCTATATAAAATGGCTTATAGAAGTGGTAATGAGAGAAGAAAAATAATATTATATTTGATAAAAATTGTGCATGTGTGCCTTTTGGCTTGATGGGGCTTTGTTTGTCCATAACTCTGCTTTTAATCTTTGTATGCTATTTCAGATCCGTACGCTCATGTTTCTTTCCTCCATCAAAGCAAAACAACTGAGATCATTCATTCAACTCTAAATCCTACATGGGACCAAACCCTCATATTTAATGAAATTGAGATCTATGGGGACCCACAGACTGTAGCCCAAAACCCACCTAAGGTTGTTATTGAACTTTTTGACAGTGACCAAGTGGTAGGTGAATGCTTTTTGCCCTGATTGCAATTTTATTTATTTATATTAATTGAAAATAACATTAACGGCTATAATTGCTGTTTCGGGTACAGGGTAAAGATGAATTCCTTGGAAGAAGTGTTTGTTCCCCCATGGTCAAGTTAATCCCAGAAGAGAATATCACTCCAAAATTGCTCTGGTATCCTGTAACAAATAATGGCAAAGCAAGTGGAGACATTCTTTTTGCTGCAGAACTTATTTTGAGGGACAAGGTATATATATTTTTGTGTGTGTATATATATATATACACACTCCTTTCACAACAAGTCATAACATGAAGAACTGTCTTTATATTTCCAAGGTATTTCATGTAAGAAAGAAGAGAGTATCTGATACTCATGTTTGTGTCTTAATAGGGTGGTGCCAACCTTCCAATTCTTCCATCACAAAGAGCACCCAAGCTTTACATGGTACCTCAAGGCATCAGACCAGTAGTTCAACTCACTGCTGTTGAGGTATGGTTTATTCTTACACTAACTGAAAACAAGTATGGTCATCTCATCCTCTATATAGTATGTTTGTGTATTTGCTTCAAGAAAAAAATATTTCATAGTGAGAAATATGGGGGATTTTTCAAGTGGTTTTGAGTTTCATTTTTTCCATTAACTTTCCTACCACAACCACCTTGAAATATTTTGCCAGTCACATTTTATTATTGAAAAAACTTCATTTCTTTTTTCCTACTTTTTGAGTATCATATTAAGAATATTGATATCTCTGCCACTTTTGCTTGGACTGGATTTTATTTTACAGATTCTGGCTTGGGGGTTGCGAAACATGAAAAACTACCAACTGGCACCTGTTACGTCTCCAAGTCTCATTGTGGAATGTGGGGGTGAAATGGTGGAATCTGTTGTGATCAAAAACCTCAAAAAGACACCAAATTTTCCGTCTTCTGTTCTCTTCATGAAAGTTGTACGTTGTAAATACCTATATACCAGCTATCTGTAGCAAAATCAGTTATCCCATACATTTAAAGGTCAAGGATTTGTTATGCAAGAATGAACAGAAAAACATGCACATCCTTTTTTGACTTAAGCAATTTACCGAGCCTGAAAATTCTAATAACTATCATGTAAATGTGTCTGTACAGTCATCGATAAATTATACTATTTTATATGTACAATCCAGTGCAGTGTATTTATATACATTTATTTGTACAGGCAGTGAGGTACCTGTAAATGTGTGGCTGCTTTCCTACTGCTAGGGTGGGAGCTGTGCAAGAATCAAGAAAGTTCAAGTTTTGAGACAATTAAAATTACTCTTACTCACTTTTATTGGATCATAATATAAGGTTAGAAATTTGCCATACTGTCATTTAACATAGTAGTTCCATATTAAATAAATGGAGTAACAGCACTAATTTAGAGGGAGGGAGTCGTTATTCTTCATTTTCCGTCTGCATTATAAACAAAATCTCTCCTTTCATTTTTAGCTTTTGCCAAAAGAGGAGTTATACAGTCCATCTCTTGTTATTAAAGTAATAGACCACAGACCATTTGGACGGAAGCCCATCGTGGGACAGTGTACTATTGATTTACTGGAAAGCTTTCGCTGTGACCCCTATACTACCAAAGAAGACATTGCACCACAACTGAAAGGTAGACAGCTGGAAAAAAGAGTTCTACTTTCTCATGAGATGCTAGAATGACCTACCTTCAGTGTTTGTTCTGCATACTGTACTGGTGAACAGCCATCCCATGCTGTGTACTTATTTGGAGATGATGTGATCTGAAAAAAAAAAGTCTAACTTGGAGTATTAATTAGCGCAGTATTCTGTAGAGCATAAGACAACAGAATGCAAAGGCCAGTCCACTCTCAGACTTGGTGTGCTGGTTCCCTGAAGTTCCTCTTTAGTATCAACTTGCAATTTAACTACCTGCAGATTATCCCTGCACTAAGTACCAAAGTAAAGATCCAATATTCCATCAAAAATGCTCTGAATACAATGCTGATACTTTCCTCTATATTTTTTTACTCTTTTTTTTTTTTTTATTATTCTGTATATTTGAGAAATATTTGTGTATCCTGCACAAATACATATTGTGTATTTTTAGCAAAAAAAAAAAATGGCAACTAATTGCTTTCTTTAGAGGATCAAATGTACAGCAAATCAATTATTTTACATCTCCCATAACCGTTCAGCTTTCAAACCTGATGAAAATGTTCAGTTAGATGTTTTTCCTACACCATATTGCCTTAATAAAATCTTTGGCTTACAGTTAGTCTGCTCTCTGCTGCACCTCGCCAGGATACGGTAATTGAAATGGAAGACACACAGCCACTGCTAGCAGCTCAGGTAAGCTTTGAAATTTGATACTTGACTTTCTTCTTCAGATCTGTGATTTCTGAGAAACTAGATAGACAGCAAAATTGTCAGAAACATATGCAGCCTTCTGGAAAGCCAGATGGAACAAAGTTACTTTGTGACAGGAAAGCAAAGGAAATGTGTTCATCATTTTAACCTCTGTTTTCATATATTAAACATCAAGCTCCAGCTTTTTGTGCATGGTAAAGTTTGCCCAGTAGCTTAAGAATTAATTCACTTGTTCAATAGCTACTGAAAGTATATGATAGAACATTACCCAGTTGTCCACTGGTGATGGTTAGAGCAGCCTGATCTCGCACAGACCAAGTGTTTCTGAATAAAGTAGCTAAAAGTAGGTATATGCTTTGGTGGGTACAGAATCCAAGCTGTGGTAACACAGACCTTCAGCGGTTCATTTTATCACAGTTGTGGCTTTTCCTCTCTTACCATGAAGTCATCCAACACTGACCAATGCAATTTTTTTCTGCAGTAACACTTTCCTTTTCTGTTGTACCTTGTGAATCCCTCTACTGCTCTGATTCTTTCAGGACCACCACAATACAATTTTACTTTCCACGTAAAAAGATAATTGAGCTTGCAGAATTTTAGTCTTGAGTTGAAACATGAGTGAAGAGAAATTCCAGACAGTACATTGTCAAGGCAGAATTTTAGGATTTGTACAATGTTGCCCTTACCTAGAACGTGTTTTCATAAATTTCTGTTGGCCTGGTATTTTAAAGGAAGCACAAAAGTTATGCTATTTAATATAGTCATTTTGCAAGCTCTCAATCTACATCTTTGTTTTTTTCAAAACTGCAGAAGTTTTTATTTAGTTGCAGAGGTCCCAAAGTAAATACTATTGAATTTAAACTTTTGAACTCTTAACTGCTCTTTGAGTATGTTATTGATTGCACTGTTTTTCCTTCATTTCTTCTTCTGTATCTTAATGACACAGTATTCAGACTCTAATTTTAGACCACGTTCATGTATTTACTTTCATCGTACAAGTAGATTGTCCTTAATAATTTAGAACAGTCTCTAACTTTTATCTGAATTGGCCCTTCTGTTCTAATGTAAATGCTTTCTAGCTGGTGCAGAGAATTTTCCTTTCCTTAAAAATTTTAAGAAAAAAAATTAAAAAATAAAGAAAACATTTAACTCACTGGCAAAATTGATTGAATGTGTAGTTGGTTTCAAGTGTAAGAGGGAAAATTTTTAATACTACATAAGGTGAAACACCATTTCTTTTAAGACAGCACCCAGTAGATGATAACACTAGATAGATAACAGTGATAGCATCCGTATAAGAGAGGAAAGAATTTTCAAAATAATTCAAATTGAAACAAGTACCGCTGTGGAAAGTGTAAGTGCAAACAACACCCCGAAGACACACAATGCCAATGTTTCATCAATTACATTCCAATTTCCAGTGTTTAAGCAGTATGTCAACAGCACTCAGCAAAATGGCTTCTCCAACAACAGTGCATGTACGTATGTATCAAGCTAATGCATGGAGATGACCAGAATGGGGTCAGATGGGAGTAGAATGTTAATGCGATATGGTCATGAGGCTGTACTACTTTTTGGCAATTAATCCTTTGAGAGATTTTGGAGGAGATGATGCTCATAAGTCTAGGATGATTAGTTACAAATGTGAAGGTATCCTTTTTCTGAAAGTCTTACTATGTGTGCACAATATGTATGAACTACTGAAAATTCAGCTTATTTGGAATCTGTAAGCACCAAAATCAACAGGAATTATTTAACAACACTATTAATAGTTAAACTTTGTTTAAAATCTACTTTCTGGAGAATAAAATAAATCCACAGTAAATAAAATTCTAACTTTTCTAGGGATCTAATAGTTCACTGTTAGTGTCTTGAAAACTTCCTGTATAGCAATCTACAGTGAAGTCACTGAGTACATTAAAAAAAGGACAGTAGCTGTTACATGATCTCCACCATGTGAATATTTCACTCCAAAATCTCAAATTTATCATCTGGCATTTTATTTTGTGTTTGGGCACTCCGTGAACACAACCAGCTTACCAGTTTTAGTTAAAATAATATCCAAATATTGAAGACTCATTATTTGAAAATTTTCAAATACTGTGTTAAGGTGGTTTGGTTTTTTTTAATTAACATTTTCTTTCCAAACCTAACAAGTGCATTATTTGAAGAGAAATTGGAAGGTATATAAAGGGGGGGAAAAACAAATCCACAAACCCTAATTTAAACTCTTCCAACATTATGCTTCGAGTTCTACACAATGTATCTTGTGAAAAGCCTTTAAATTGGGCGTTTAAATCATTATTGCAGAATTACTCAAGCTACCCTTCATGTTGTCGAAATCACAAATCAATGCTGAAACAAAGTCACACTTAAATATGGCAAAGTATTCAAAATTACCTCATGAATTCTCCCTGTAAATTTTGCAAATCATTAATGGCATAAAAATAGCTGAAAATAAATCACTGCCGTTGCATTTAGAAAATCTGACAGTCTCATGTAAATCTGAAAAAATTATGTGGTATTGCTGATGTAAAGTTAGACAAGACTACTGTAATACAGTAGACCTGAACATCCCACCAAGATAAATTACTGACAGGATACAAATGCAAGTAAAAGAGTATGATATACCAGAGTGATGTCCTGATTTCTTGATGCACTTGGCTTGTATTCATATGTTTTGCATATTTCTTCTTTGTGCTTTGCACAAAAATGTATGGATTATGCCTTTAAATTAAAACACAAGGTATGAGAGATAAAACACTAGCACAAATCACACTTGTTAAATCCTGGCTGCTAAATGGGATGCATGATGCTTGCTCTTAATGGACTACTGGGTTGTAATTATGGTATCTGTGATTTAACAGGTGAAGCATTTTGGATTGTGCATATAGTTATTACCCTTATACGGATAATCTGTAGACATATACACATATACACTGGTTGTTACTGGACTTTATAGTTCTTCATGGGTTTTTATTAAGCTTCCTGAAAATCCACAGCCTGTAAATAACTGAAAAGTAGAAGTAATAGAGAGAAAAGGCTCTTGAGCATTAGCAAATTGTTTTATAAAGTAGTACACATTCAAAAAGGGCAAAAAATTACTTTGAATTTTACGTATGTGAAATTAGTTTGGAAAAGAATCTCTGGAGTAGATTCAATTTTTAAGTGCTCTTAAAAACATTTTTCATCTGAAATAAATCAGATCCAGTGCTCTCTGCAACCACAGATGAAAGCAGAGAATGATGCTACTGTGGAAATCAATAAATAGAATCCAGACTGTAACACTACAATGATACAATAAGAAAACCTTGTTTCTCTCAGTTTGCTTTGTTATGTGAAGAACAAAGCACAGGGTGATAATGTCTTACAGTCCTGAAAACTCGCTTTTTAAAATTTGTATATATATGCTCCGGCAGCAGGGGAAAAAAATGTTTCACCCATGGTGTCAGAATATTCTTCAAAAGTATTTTTAAAATGTTGATGATAGTAACTTACTGTACGTAGATGCTATATACAAAAACCTAAACTTTTAAAGTGTATTTAACTATATAAAATTCTACAAATCATATCCTTACTATTGTTTTTATTTTGCTCTTTTTTTATGAATTGGTTCTCATGAGCAGCTTACAGAAAAGGTAACGTATACTACTTTTAAAAATCTACACCTTGCTTTCTTGTAAATGAGATAGACCTCCCATAGAAAAGCAGCATATCAGTACTGCCTCCTGAATTAGCATTTTCAGTATGTGGGTAAGTATGGTAATCTCCAAAAATGTTTGATATAAAACCTACCATCAATTTGTAAAATGGTAAATTTAGGAAAAATATACAAGACTGAAATAACAACCCCTAGATATGAAAAAACCCCCACAACTCACATGTAATGATCTGTATAATATTTAAGACTCCTTAAATCTTAAGGATTTTTTCAAGTTTACACAGTGAAGGAATACTATTCATTCTGTTCATTCACTGTGAAGGAACACTATTAATTACCAATTAAAGTACATTTTCAGAGGCAAATAATTATTTTATACATAATATATTATTATGGATAACTCTGTTGAACAAAGTGATTATCATAAATAAATAAAAATATTTCAATAAATAAATAAAACCAACTCAGAACTACTGTCTTAGTGGAATGCATAGATTGCTAGCATGAGGGTCACTGAAGTAAGGGCAAGACTCACTGCTCCTTTTCAACTGCACTTGGTAAACATTAATGTAGATCTCTGACTGCAAGATTCTGTCACGATACATACTCTCCACTAGCTTTAATGGAATGATGTATGGCCAGAGTAGTTACAGGTCTTTAGAAGAGTTATTATATGACAAGAGTTTGGAAATAAATGGGAATCCTGAAAGCAAACTAGCACATTTATCCCTCAGGAAAAAAAAATGTTTTTAGCATGTTCCCTGTAGTTTTTATAGTCATGCAATTCCTGTACTGAACACTGATATGATGATGGTGTTCCTTAACAGCTGAAACAGTGACTGCCCCATCAAACTGTACGTTCACTGGCTGAAATAATCTCGCACTTAGGTAGCTAGACTCTGAGGCACTGCCAGAGGATGGAAAGAAATACAGACACCTCCAGAAATCAATTCTTTGAAATAGGTATCTAGATACTAGTAGTTAATTGCTTGCTTGGAGATGGCTGCTGTTGGCTGTCATTGCAGCTGATTAAAGACTTAATACCTAAACCAGGGTAAGAGAAATTCCATATTTTTAGACTTAGTATTTGCATTCTACTTCTCTTTCAGATGAACCTTTAATATTACTTAACTGCTAACTTTTGGAGTATACTGCCTTTTAGTATGCTTAATTGTTCATTGTTTCTGCTGTACAGCATGATATAAAAAGCTTTACCTCTCCAGTAAAAGACCTTTTTTTTTTCCTCCCTTTAAGGAAGAAGAAATTGTTGATTGGTGGAGCAAATTTTACGCTTCAGTAGGAGAACATGAAAAATGTGGACATTATATCAAAAAAGGATATGACACTTTAAAGGTATAAATTAACATATCTCATCAGTGTTTACAGGCCAGAGCTGTGCCCTTTTTTTTTTTTTTTTTTTTAATGCTGTTTAAAATTTAACTGTATATGCTTTGTGGTAAAGGTCCGTTACTAATTCATGCAGTGGAATGAAGGTTTTAGGAAGATACCTTTGCTTCTTTTCTATTTAACTACACTTAGTAAAAGATGTATTAAGAGTTTAATCTAACCTTCAGTGAGATGGAATTTTACTCTTTACTACTTTGGGTGCCAGGCAGATCCTAAATAAACATACACATTGAGCAAGTATGAACACAGAGGATCAGTACTTTTACTGCCTGCTGGTTAAAAGTTGAAGTTAGACCTCTTTCATTTTTCATCTAATACACCTAACAAAGATAAGCTTCTGAAATGCTTATTACTCTGTTTTTAACAAAGCCTAAGTGAAGCTTGATAGCATGTTCTCCAAACATTGCATTTAATTCCACTTCAATGAACACATAAAAATGGTCCCAAATGTGTTGATTCCTGAAGATATTTTGTCAAACATACAATAAACCTAGCACTGCCACAATGGTGGAGATGATATGTATGATAATTTCTAAGCTGCACTTTTTTTATTTTCCTTTTTCTTTTTTTTTTTAAGGTGTACGACTGTGAATTGGAAAAAGTACCTGAATTTAATAGCTTAACAGATTTCTGTGATACATTCAAACTATACAGGGGCAAATCTGAGGACAGTGATGATCCATCAGTGGTTGGGGAGTTCAAGGTACATTTCAAATAATGGGCAACAACCATATGCTGGATGCAGTCTTTTGTACATCAGTGGTTATCATGGAACTAAGTCTGTATGCAAGCATTTCAGCTTAAACAGGGCTGCATGCATTAAGTACAGCAACAGATTCTGTACTTAGGTACAGGCCCTTCTTTTTCAAGGAAGGTACACATTGCTTGCACTGTGATACATGTTCCTTAAAAAAAAATAACATTCCTGCTAATGTGATCCTTCCCTGGTACCCATGGAACAGAACATTCACAGGTAACCTCTTGAATAGGGCTAAAGTTTCACCTGAAGATGTTCTGAGTGAAGTACATTTATAGAATTAATTTGGAAAAGTTATCTTGTATTATTTCTATGACTTTTAAAGATTAAAATAATGTTAATGTTGTAAGAAAAAAAAAACCCTCACCAAACAAACAAGCAAAAACATTAAGACATGATTTTGGAGAGGGAAACAAATGTAAAATGTAAAGTATGTGTTAACATATTCTCAACTGGAGAAAAGTGAGTCGTGTTGAAATCAAAGAAGCTGTATTGATTTAAATCTGTTAAGGATCTAACATTGCCTTTGTAGTAAGTCTTATCTAACGCCCACTAAACTAAAACAAAAGACTTACAAGTGACTGTGGATCAGGCTACAATTTTGATATTCCTATATATACCAGGGTGTGTATGTGTGTGATAAATATGAAAAAACAAAGCTAGCAGAGTGACTTTCCTGCTTATTTATCTTGGCTGAGTCTTTGTACTATTTTTTAGGGATCCTTTAAAATCTATGCACTACCTGATGATCCCACTATTCCAGCACCTCCCCGCCAATTTCGTGAGCTACCCGACAGTGGGCCTCAGGAGTGCATTGTGCGCATTTATATTGTTCGAGCTTTGCAACTTCAACCCCAGGATAATAATGGGCTGGTGAGACTTCTTGCTTTTGAAATGTCTGTGAGCTAACTCTGCTGTAGTATCTTTTAAATAATGTTCATCTTGATAACTATTTATTAATGATTATTTTTTTCTTAGTGCGATCCTTATATAAAAATATCCCTCAGTAAAAAAGTAATCGAAGACAGAGATAATTATGTGCCTAATACTCTCAACCCAATTTTTGGCAGGTAACACTTTTTTCCTATTTTTGATTGCATTGTAAAACGTTTTCCTCTTTTTAAGATAAACCAGTATTTTAAATATCCAACGATCTATTCATAGTTACATACTACAGTTAATTGTGAGTAAAGTTGCTTAAGGCATTTCCCTTTGAAATCACTGGACAATACAGGTGTTTGACTAGTCTATAGATTTTCTGAATCACATGGGTAAACTGCACAAAGTCAAATAATATCTGTATCTTAAAACTGCCCTGTGTTATACACAGAAGAATAAGAAAATATGCTTACTGAATATGGAAAAAGTTTTAACTCTGAAAATTGCTTGGATGTCATGATGAGTAATAAGCTTAACATATATTCCCGGTACACTGGCCTTTCCTTCAAAGGCTAATGATATCTTTGAAATATATGAATAGAAAAATGCTAATTAGGAATGGAGAGGATATATTATCTTTATAATGAAATCTTACTAATTAAATTCTGGGTCTGGTTTGGTGTCCAGAGTTGAAGAAAGATATTGATAAATTAGAAAGTTAGGAGAGGAGGACTAGGATTATGAAGTTTGGAAAGCATGTTTTGCAGTGACGTGCTACAGGCTTTCAATTGCTCAGATTATGCCAAGAAATAGAGAGCAGAGAGACCTGATAACAGGTATAAAGCACCTTCCAAATTCCATTTTTTTTCCCAGAATTATTCTGGAAGTTGAAATGAAAAAGTTAGACTAGAAACAAAACAAAAAGTTGCAGAGACTAATTAACCATGGAATGCTTTACCTCAAGGGTAATGGGTTCAGCAGCAGTAGAAACCGTGAGGCTGCATACCTTGAAAGTAAATTCTGAGAACTTAAAAAATGCTACAGTCTTTTTTTGTGCAGGACAGATAGATAACAGAATAATCCTTCTAGCCATAGAAAATAAACATTTGGAGCATATTGTTTAAGGCACCAACTGTGTATTGTGGCAATAAAAAATTTAAAAAACCCTACATTTCTAACTGTACAGAAACCATGGATTGAACAACCAGCCTTTTTCCAGAAGGGCTGGCAGAGCCACACTAGTTTCTTTCTCAGTTCCAATACAAGCTGCTGTATTAAAAACATTTAAATAATACATTGTGCAGAAAAGAAGGATGTAATGTCCATATGAGTACCAGTGGAATTATTAAGTGCATATAGAAACTGGAGCATTAGTGGTAACTACTGCTAGAGTGATCAGCACTGGGAGTATCCCCTTAATACCTTGTAAAGGCTATTGCTCAAAAATAAACTAAAAAGTGGGTTTTTTAAAAAAGGGTTTTTTTAAGTCTTAAAAGAAAAAATATTGCTCAAAGGAGCAATAGCATTAATTGGATGTTTTTATGTTTAGAATGTATGAACTCAGCTGCTTCTTGCCTCAAGAAAAGGACCTGAAAATTTCAGTCTATGACTATGACACATTGACTCGTGATGAAAAAGTGGGTGAAACCATAATTGATCTTGAGAACAGATTCCTTTCTCGTTATGGATCTCACTGTGGCATCCCACAGCAGTATTGCATGTAAGTAATTTTGTCTATTCAAAATTTTTATCTGTAAGATCTAGTAACCAGTCTGTAAAAAAATCTGGGCTTCCGTCGTCTGAACTATATGGTTAAAAGCAATGCTGTGGCTTCTCATGGGTGTTTGTTGTGCTCACTCTATCATCTAAAATCCAAGTTAAGCTGCAAAGTCTTCAGAAGAGCCTTGGCTGAAAACCACAACATTAAATATTTTCATATTCTCTTTATATGGTAATATGAGTTATTTCTGTCCAGAGAAAACACACGTAATAGAACTTCCTGACCATATTCATGGAAATAAATACGAAAGCATCTGTTACCATAAATTATTTTGATATGTAAAGCAAAAAGCACTCTGTCTTGGAAGGTAATTGAGCTGGTACAAAATTAGACACTGTATCAAACTCAAGTGGTCTCAGTCTAAGCAGTTACAGTGCTGCCCTTTCTGAAATAGTTTACAAAATATATTTTATATAACATGTAAATGCCCTGAATGGTGAATAACTTTACAGTGTGTTTCTGTTTCTTTCATAAAAGTTCAGGTGTGAACACCTGGCGTGATCAACTAAAACCAACCCAGTTATTGCAAAATGTAGCCAGGTTTAAAGGCTATGCTCCTCCTGTCCTCTCTGAGAATGGCAGAAAGATTAACTACGGGGGATGAGACTACACTTTGGAGGAAGCTGGTGAGCTTGTTCACTTATTTTATATTTGTCTTAAATTCACAATGATACAAATATAAAGCTTTTCAGTTATTTATGGAAAACTAGAATTTTTTTTTTTTTATGTTGAACACTGGGGTTTTTTTCTCAATTTTAAAAATCTGGTTTTACTTTAAAAAAAAAAAAAAAAAGATTAAATGCAGATTCTGGTTCATGAGTTATTGGGTTTTTTCCCTTTCTTTTATTTCAGAAGCTAACAAAATTTTGCATCAGCATCTCGGTCCAGGTGAAGAGAGGCTAGCCCTTCATATCCTCAGAACCCAGGGTTTGGTACCTGAACATGTGGAGACAAGGACCTTATACAGCACCTTCCAGCCCAATATCTCCCAGGTACTATGAACCAGTTTACTTGTGGTTTCTTAAACACAGAAATGGAGCATTCCTGCATTTATATCATATTGTCAGTAGAGTGGTATCACCCGGGGGAAGAGGGATACAAATTAAGATTATTTGGCTGAGAAACTAAAGCAGGTTAGTCTAGAAAGAACAAAATGCAGTTCTCCTTTGCCATTAAGACCCCCAAATGACACCTTCAACACTGACAGAGTGGAAATTGGGAGAGATTTCTTTGTTACTAAAACTGTAAAATGTGTTTAATACCCCGCCAGCAATAAAAAGAGCCAGCCTGGCTGAAGAGCTTCCTAGCTACATTCAACAAATGAGACCAAACTTGTCATTTCTCTACAAGGTCCAGAGGTGCTAGTTTAAACATGAAGTTTTATATTGGAGCTCCCTGTTAAAGAGGAAAAAAAGGCTAACATTTGTTTTCTAGCACTTAGTAACTCACCAGTTCTTTTAAGAAAGTTTCTGTGGCAACCAGAAAACTTACCTGCAAAAATAAAGGGGCTTGCTTTTGAAATAAAATATAAAAATCTGCAGTGCTTGCCTTACTTCAGAGTTTACTGAAGCAAACTGATCATTTACATGGGGTAGGCCACCAGCTGCAAACTATCAGCCACATACCTGGCACTGTACTTGATACCACCTCTGAGAGAATGGGAACTTGGACCTACAGAACGAGAACTATGTAGGCACCTCCCTTGCACTGAACTCGCTAGGAATTAACGTCCTGCCATCTTTGCAGTTCTTAGCATTGTTCATTTGAAGAAGCTTATATAACATGAGGGATTGGGCTTGCTCCTGTCTGAAGTCTGTAGAAGTTCTGACATTGGTAACATGAACCAGCTCTGCAGCTAAAATTTGTACTAAGCATGTCCATAAGCAATTCCATGGAATTACCACCCATACGCAACAAACAATCCCTTATCCATCTTCTCCACTGCTACAGGGAAAGCTCCAGATGTGGGTTGATGTTTTCCCTAAAAGCTTAGGACCACCAGGCCCTCCCTTCAACATCACTCCCCGAAAAGCCAAGAAGTAAGTATGTGTGCATACTACACACCCTCTGGCAGCCCTGACAAATGCAGTTCAATTCTCTTTCCCCAAACATCTTTTTTAGGTATATCTTGCGGGTAATTGTCTGGAATACCAAAGATGTCCTTCTGGATGAAAAGAGCATCACAGGGGAAGAAATGAGTGACATTTACGTGAAGGGGTAGGAGCACCCTGTCATGTAACACTAATGAATGATGTTCAGAATGTCCTAGGAATGCCTTAAGCCATGGGTTCCAAAGATGATTTGTTTCAGCCAAGTCAGTGCACACTACAGCCTCTGAAGCAGTGCTAACCTCAGAGTACAGAGGTATTACGAGTTAAAGCATAAACAGTTAAATGTGCAGTGAAAGATGCCAGAAGTTTACCTCTTGAGGTGGGAAGCAACTGAAAAGATAGTAAGTTAACTTGGGTGCTGCATAACCTGGATTCTTACTTTTTACATTTCCTAGTCTTAATGTAAAAAATTCTATAGAAATCAGAGGAATACACTGCTATGCTCAATGACATGGTTACAGTACAAACAAGCACCAGTACAGTCCCACTGCAAATACCAGAAACATCTCTGTATTTTCAGATGGATGCCTGGTAATGAAGAAAATAAGCAGAAAACTGATGTTCACTACCGATCGTTGGATGGTGAAGGGAACTTCAACTGGAGATTTGTTTTTCCTTTTGACTATCTCCCAGCAGAGCAACTCTGTGTAGTTTCCAAAAAGGTAAGTATTTCTAAAGATTTCAACACTTAGAATACAGATTGAAATTAATCTTATAATTTTGTACCTGCATCTTGAAAGAGATAGTATGGCCCTGCAGACTTTTCTCAAACTGCTATTGTGAACAGATTCAATTTTGTCTTTGAGATAGGAATAAAACACTGGCAACAACAGCAGTCTACCCTTAACAAGGGATCATTATTAGATCCTTAATGCTTCCACTAATCACAGAATTCACACGTACTAACAGACCACAGCTTTGAATTTTCCTAAGTAATTTTTAAAAGGTGCTTGGGTTTTAGTTTAGTTGTTGTTGTTGTTGTTGTTGGGTTTTTTTTAATATTAGGAACATTTCTGGAGTCTTGACAAGACAGAATTCAGAATCCCACCAAAACTGATCATTCAAATATGGGATAATGACAAGTTCTCCTTGGATGACTATCTGGGTAAGGCTTCTAAGAAAGTAATTATTATTATCTCTAAGACAGACATAAAAATGAATTATTTTAAATTATTACATAATATTTACAAAGTCAGCCACTGGGCATGCAAATAAACAACCTGCTTTCCCTCACAGTAAGGGGTTAGTTGTGCTCATGAATGACTGAGCACATATTCACTCAGTAAAGGCCTACTTTTTTCATTCAGGTAAATTCTATAACAAAGTGCATGAAAACTTACTTGCTTCTTTATTTATGTAAAATTACTTAAGAGTACTTCAATTCTTAGGAGTATTGACATAAGGCTGTAATTTAGGTTAAGTAATCTACTTCATTATTAATTCTACTTCACACCATTATTATTCCCTAATTTTTGTAAGAATACTGCTCTTCAGAAGAATCTCTGCCCTGTATTAAGACCAGCAGCCAAGACTTCAGCTTACATGCAAACCATATAGACCTCAAAATCTGAAAACAAACGATTTATAACCAGCATAAAAGTTAGCTAAATCTTGCATTTAAGTATCAGAAATTATATTGCTGTATTTGGTTATCTTCTATTTATGTGAAGGGGGAAAGCCTCTCTTAAAAGTCAAGTGATCTTGCATTAAAAAGTGGGGAGTAGAGCTTGCACCAGCACTTTCAACACCAGCCATCAGGCTTAGACATAACCTGATGTGTCCCGCTTTCCCTGCCTCACAACAGCCTTAGAGAAACAAGAATGTAACATGTATGTTGTTTTCTCGTATAACATGTCTAGAGATAGGAAAGGTTGATGCTGAACCGCTGTGCTGTAGGGTTGGTTATGTTATGCAGTGTTTAATTTTTTTAATTCATTTCCTAGGCTTTGTGGAACTTGATTTGCATAAAACAATCATTCCAGCAAAAGTTCCAGAGAAGTGCAATATAGATGTGATTCCAGAATACAAGGCAGACGGTTCTCAGAGGGCTCCCAGGACTGCCTCTCTCTTTGAGCAGAAATCCATGAAAGGATGGTGGCCATGTTATGTTGAAAAGGATGGCTCCCGTATTTTAGCGGTATGATCATTCCCTTCTTTAAGAAGTACTTCAAATGTGCTCACCTTGCTTTTCAGATTATAAAGACAGACTGTTAACTTTCAGTAGCTAGACAGAGAAGGAGTAAAATAGAACATTCCATGCACAAGTTCAGGAATTTTGCTCCATCAACAATTTTTTGGTTTAAAGTATAAGTTTAATACTTACAAAAATAAATGTGTTTAACTTGAAGGACTCTGGCACTAAGTTGAGTCATGTTATCTTGCCAGAGCAGCCAATAGAGTTACTGTGTGAATGAATTTATCACATTATTGCTAAGGAGAAATACAAGACAATCTCAATGCATTCAAGATTAAAGAAAAAAAAATCCAAAGCTTTTTTTTTTTTACACAAGTATAATTTTTAAACTAAGAACTCAGACTAGGTTTGTGATTATGAGGGCAGTCAGAAGGCCTAAAGTATTTTAACCTGTGCTATTAAGACTATATATGCATATTCATCACTTGCTGGAATATTAAGCCTTTCATGTCTGTCTGCTACTTTGTTCTAATGTTTTTGCCTTTAAACTTTACTACTGGAGTTTATAATAAATGTGGAAAAATATTCAGAAACATCAGGCACAGCAGTATAAAAAAAAGTAAGATGGTTAGTCATTTGGAAAAGATTCACTCTGGGTTGTTCTTGAAAGAAGAGGAAAAAATGGTTTTGTTTTTGATCTTGAAAGAAGAGTACTGGTTTTGGTTTCCCATATTGGAAAAAAAAACCCCAATGTATAGCTTAAAACAAAACTACACATGACTTAGCAGAACCATTTTAGGTACGGCAGGTTTTTTTTTCCATTTGTCATTCTCTTGTACTGTGTTGTGACTGTCACAATGCAGAAATAAGTGTGTTTTGACAAGGAAATGGAAAACACACAGATGCACACAATGAGCTACCCCCAAACTCTGCTGTGCAATTACTAAACAAGTAATGTTATTTCAGTAAGATGCTTGTCTCATGCCACATTTTTCTGAAGGGTAAAGTTGAAATGACATTGGAAATTGTCAATGAAAAAGAAGCTGAGGAAAGGCCAGCTGGTAAAGGAAGAGATGAACCCAACATGAACCCCAAGCTAGATCTACCAAAGTAAGATACTTTTCTATCACTAGCTTGAGAAATATACACTGTCTAACTACTATGAAAGTTGTTGACAAAGTCTGAATATGGTAAGTGATCTATTAGACATCAATTATCCTTTGCAAAACTACATTGATTAAAGCCAGTCTTGTTTCTTTTTGCCGCATTAGGATAAAAGGCAAGGTGGTTTCAGTATTAATAGCACACATTTACTGAAACTGTTATCTTACATTACAAAACTATCTGTGTTTTCTTCAGCCTCCAAACAAGAGGTTTTTAATGTGTTCTACTCTTACACTTAAGTATTCTCTGTTACTATAGTATGAGTAATATTTGTTTCTTTCAAAATGCAGCCGACCAGATACTTCCTTCCTTTGGTTTACAAATCCCTGCAAGACGATGAAGTTTATTGTGTGGCGCAGGTTTAAATGGCTCTTTATAGGCCTTATCATCTTGCTGATATTATTCTTGTTTGTAGCAGTACTCCTCTATTCGTTACCGGTAAGAATTTTTAAACGTTAGTGTTCTTCAGCTGCAGTATGATACTGTATTTGAGTCATCAACAGGATACACTTCTTATTCAGAGAAGAAATTTAGCAGGATAGAGATTATATCATTATAGCTATAAACAATTTAAACTGATTTTTATTGAGAAACAGTTAAAACTTACGTTAAAATTAACCTATTAACTAAACATGGAGCAAGTGAGTGCTTTAGAAGTGTTGATAACCTGCACAATTAAAATAGTTAATAGATGGAGTAGAGTCTACTTTAATCTGAAACATTTTACTCATTTTTACTGTATTTTAACTGAAATTACCATACCCTGAATACTTTCTGATACACTTTAATATATTAGAATCCTTTTACAAAACTAGACTGAGGTATTTTGTGTATGTCTTTTTACCTCCGTTGTTTCTTCTCCTCCCCCAACAGAACTATTTGTCAATGAAGATCGTGAAACCAATTTGAAGAAGAGTTTTTTACCTCATCTGTTTAAATAGGGATGAGGTTTGGCCTCAGGCTGTGGACCAAGCAAGGCTCTCTGCTGTTTTTATCTGCTAATATTTGGAACTGTATAATAGATAAGTAAGAATTTAACCAGGGTTCAAGGGATCATGACAAGTGTTTTTCAAAAAACAAAAGAAGAAAAACCCCTCATCTTTCTTCTACATTTTTTTTTTCTTACTTCCATAGTATCTACACCTGGTAATGTTCTGACTTTCTTGCTTTTAAACTAGATTTTTCATAAAAATCACTCAGGAGGCTACCTGCTATTGCTATTTCTATTTTTAATGGATACTTCCCTTTCAGAATTCCTTTTTATTTGGCACACTTTGAAACTTTGTATTGTAACTTAATGAAAAACAAGCACTACTTATAATTACATCTACCAAAGAAACCTCAGAGTGCAATCAAAGAAGGGTCAGACATTGTTTCTAGAAAAGTTTTCAGCATCATGCTGCTTGAAATTCTTAGTTACTGCACTGTAGATGTGACAATGCGATATATATGTCTCTTGGCAACAACTGTATGCACATAGAAATAAATAATACACTGTTTATGTAATAAAATTTACAAATATTTAAATAAACTTATCCACAGGTAAAATGCAAATTTCCAGTTTCCTTAATCTAGTGCAAAATTACAATGCTTTCGGTATTGTATAGTGTCTATCAGAGGATGTAATGCCACATATCTGGGGCTTAAGGTATTTTACCATTGTATTTACAGCAGAGAATAAGTAAATACTTATGTACAAAAGTCTAATTAATTTATTCATTAATTAGGAAATTAATAAGAAATCAAATGTGTTGAATAATTTCACTATATTTCTTGTATATAGAGGTGATCTTGAATCAAAACATAAGAGGATACACAACCCAGATTCAACCCTTGTTTGAAATGTGAACTGCACATGGGAAGTATTTCATTTAGCCTCAGTCTCTCCTCCCTGGGCAAAGTAAAATATAATCTGCACTAAAACCCAGGTTATAGTCTGGGATTCCACCTCACTTTTATGGAGGGCTAAAGCAGAAGCATCTCTCTAAACATTCTTTGGTGCTCTAAATGAAGGAAATCTGCAGGAGGACCTGAAATCAGCATTTTGTATGACCATCACACTCCTGGAGGGTTAAAGTCTTCAGAAATATGACAAAAATAACTGCAAGAATTAATTACTCTGGGAGAATCTGACACTGTATCCAGTGGCTCACTTAACACTTTTTTTAGAACACAGAACTGTAAAATAAGCATGCACTTGTCAGGCAAAATAAGCCAATTATACTGACTTAATTCTGTTGAACAAGCTAGAGTAAAGGTATTGCATGAAATAACTTCCAGAATGTGAAGTCTCATTAGCTAGAGTGGAGCAAGCAGCAGTTATCCTGTCAAAAAGATAACACCACCCTTATTTGTGGTTGTTATGAAACTCTGAAACATCTTGACCTATGAACGAGACCTCAGAGCTGGAACTAATCACCATCCAAATAGATTGTCCCTTCACTAATGACAAAATAGCACTCCAGAAATAGCCATCAATTTGCATGAGCTAATGTTTGATCATACATTGTTAAACTCGGTCTCAATCAATGCCATAAATCTGACAGATGGTAAAAAAATCATAGCAGCCTTATATTCATTGTAAGACAAGAAAGTGTGTTGCTTGGAAGGGTTTTGTAAGGGTTGTAATTAGAAAGCACTTAACGTGAAAGTGCATTCCCCAGAAAACAATTATGAAAGAGAGTAGAGATCTGAGCAAGCCTGCTCACCTAGCATTTGAAGTGGCAGGTACTGCCCTTCTCTACTGAGTTCACTCTCTCCAGATGCTTTTTTGTCCAAGCATGCATTGATAGTTTCACTACACCTAGGCAATGCTATTAAAAACATAACTGAAAAGTCTGAGAAGCCATTCCATCTCCCAGCCTGCTCCAGTAAAGAAAACACCTTCACAAGAAAATATCATCATTAATACTTACATACAATGCTAGTCAAATCTGTAATCCCTGGTGTAGGTGCCGTTTAGCCCAGTTCAAACAGCAGTTTGCCCTGCACAGGGAACAACTTTATGCTGCTTTTGTTCTGCACTGATGAATGGGATGCTCACTTTGGCCAGGACAGCTCTGTATACTCCTCCAGGTGCCAGCACCTGAGGTAGACATCCTTAAATTCCACAGAATAAAGGGCAGACTGGGGATGCACCTGCTATCAGTCTTCCTTATAACAGGAAATCACTTAACCTCAGGAATTCCTCCTTCTATGAGTTTTCTTGGCCTAAACTGATAAGCTGACACATATTTTTGCCTGTGAGCTGATGGGGCAGTTCAACTGCACTCCTGTCTCTAGTTCTCCAGTACACAGAAAAAAATTATCTGGGTCTAAAATGATTTTTCTGTTCTGGGAAAAGAAAATGATGAGGCTGCCTTCTCTGCTCCTGCATGTCATTCAAACGTGAGATGCTAGGTGGATGAAACAGCCAGGGAGATGCTAAAGCTAAACCATGCTTTTGACAAAAAAAAAAAAAAAAAAAAAGGCTAAATAACAGCAGTATGTCATTTGCCAGCAGTATGTCAGAGTCCTTCTGACATCATGAAGGTTCAAACAACAGCAGCTGCACTCTTTGATAGGCTCAGGTATCCAAGCAGTATGTGATGTCCTACTGGTTGCTTGCTGTAGTCACTCCAAATCCTGACTACTGGAATGTACAAGAAACAATCAGCATGTAGCTCAAGAAGAAGAATTTGCACCTAAACCAGCTCAGTGTAAAATAAACAGCAGTAAACTCATCAGCATGAAGCTGTTCTTGCACTTCTTTAGAACAACCACAAGATGCCATCCCAAGTCTCATGTGTTCACAAAGTCCTTCCAGTACTTCTATTTTTATTCCTATCCTAACTGCGTCTCGCACGTAGAGATAAACGGCAAGATAATTTAATAGTTACGGGAAAACAGTCCCAAAGTCCATTGTTTCTAAGTGTATTTGGAAAACACAGCTGTGAGCACCTTTGGGACCTGCCTATTACATACACACAGAAAGTGACTCCAAGTCTGGACCCACTGACTTTAATGCTGTTGCAGAAGTAGGATTTCCAGTCCATGCTACTAGATGCCCAAGTATCTATTTAGCAACTTGAAAGCCGCACCAAAGAGTGAGCTGGCAGCATGCAGTGATGAATCTTGTTTCAATGCCAGCTCAACTAGTAAACAGCACCCAGCTTTGTACAGATTACTTCCCGTTCCTCAGAGGGGGTGTGTCATGTATACAGACAGGGACCTGAATTAGAAAGAAAATTCTTTAAAGAAGGAAAATTAGAAAGTTCTTTTAAAAATTCATAAGCGGAATAGAAATGGGAATACACATTGTATCTGTAAGTTTGACCGTGAAGCTACCCTCTGGAAAAGTTTGTCTCCTTTGTAATCTTTGCTGTGCCTGAAAGACGAAATCCATTGACAAGTGCAAAATGAGGAACACAGCAGGGGAAAAAAAAAAAAAAAAAAAAAAAAAAAAAACCCACCAAAAAAAAAAACCACCCCACACCACCCTGGTTTCTGGAAGCCACCAAAAACCTCAGAATGCACTATAATTGCTTATAAAAGACTCCAAGGCAGTTCTGTTCCTTTCCCGGATATGCAAGATGCCAGGACTAGCAGCAAAAAGCACAGGGGCATTCAGAACACAGACACCCTAAAGGGAGCAGTGGGACTGCCAGCCACCTCAAAGGGATCCACAAGTGCCAGCAGAGAGGCACTTACTGAACTCCTTTAGGGCAGCTACCTAGAGGTGGTTAGTGAGAGACACAAGCCTAGAGCATGTCTTACAGGAGCCTAAGAGCATGCATTACACCTCACAGCTCAGGGCTGCAGCAGGGTGCCAGCATCCACATAAAATCGGGAAGACCAAACCACCTCCCCTCCATTTCCTTCTGCAACAGTGCTGGAAAGTGTTTCCACCATCACTTACGGCATCAGTCATGGCCCACTCAGCAGCAGGTGTTGGTTTAAACCTTTCAGGCAGAGAAGTTAACTGAACCAGCACTTCCAGTCCCCTGTTTAATTCCTATCCCTGTTAAGCAGCTATGGTAAAACAACAAAAGATTCTATCATCATCTTTTAAAAGAAAATGCAGGTATTCAGTACTGCAGCCCACTGTACTCACAGACTGCCTACCACCTCCAGTCCAGGCCTTCAGAGATACAGAAACGTTTGGTCGCAATGAAGGTTAGGTGCAAGCTGCTCAGCTGTAAGAAGGCACACATAATTCCAGAAAGGAGGAGGTGCAGAACTAGGAGCAACTAAGTTTATACAAACCTTAAGTGCAACTGCTTTTAGGCAGTAATGGAACAGTTACATATCTGCACCTAAGCACCTGAACTCCCATCAGTACCTCTTTATACAACTATGTCCTCTACTGGTTCTGCCATTGAGAGCAGCTCAATATAAAACAGCAATTCGGAAAACTAGTAAAGCTAGAGGCACAGGTCTCAAAACAAGGCACATTCTAAATGAATAAAGATTCATATGTGGACATTGAAAACAAGAAGGTAGGCTAAGGCATCCTGTATAAGAAACATTTAAGAGGTCAGCACTAGCCTGGCAAATGACAGAGTAACAAGAAAAGAACCTATTATCTAGAGTAAGCGACAGAGAAGTAGAGAACATAGAAATCAGATGCTTTTCTTCAGGGACTGTATTAAAACCATGTACGCGCACACATGAAGACTCCTTCTTCCCCCTCAAAAACTTTCAAACTAAAAGGCAAAAAAAATTTACAAAAGGTTAAAGGAGACATTTCAGTGCAGATTTTAGGTGACTTGATACACAATGGCAGAACAAGTTATTTGGTTCAATAAAAACAAAGCAAAGCTGTAACACCTCCCTGCATTTACATATTAGGACAAGATTACAAAATACACTAGCTCTTGTACTTCACAGCATCCCACGCTCGCTGGCCGGAAAACCCAGAATGGTATTCCACTCACAGATAGCACTGTGCAACTGGGAGTAGGACTATACCCTCATAGCTGTGACCGATGCCCTTCCTTGCAGAATTCCCAAATATTCTAGACTTGAGTGCATACTTCATACTACTCAGGTTATCAGATAAAATACCACAAAATGATCGCTAAAGATCACTGGATCAGCTTCAGAGTCACCAGTCCAATGGGATCATGGCTTCACAATATATTTGCATTAGTTGCATTAACTAACTTTGGATATTTATTCCTATTCATTACTATGCCCTTGACTAACAAATTCAGACACAGAACAAAAGGAAACACTAACAACCTCTTCCTATACCCTATCTGGTTTTTTTTTTTTTCAGTGTAGGATTATTCTCTTATTTCCTTCAAACAATAGTACTATGGTGTCTTGGAAAAATATAATGCATTATAGCCTTGAGAAGAATATCTTGACCTCATGTAATTGTCAAACAAAATATTCTCTGAGTAGTCAGCAAGTTCTTTTGCCCCAAGATCCTCTTTCAGGACTACAAGCAGACTCAGGAGGACAAGAATATATCAACTGCACATGAATGACCTTCAGAAGAATTTATTTGCTCATAGTGTTGAAGACTAACTGTAAGACATAGCTAGCATTGTATTAGGGCAAGATGTTGTACTTCTAATCAGAAGAACTAACATTTAGTATCCTTTAGCAAGGACATCGCAGAGCAGCTAAGCCTTGAAGAAGACTAGTCAATTGTATATCGCCAGCTTGGCAGGAGAACTTAAGGCCTGTGTATCCTTAGCTGGACTACCTTCATTATAATAAAATGATGCCCATAGTTCATCATAATAAAAATCACACCGATAGGTCAAAAAGACCAGGTGAAGACCCTTCCCCTGAGCATGTGTAATAGTGGAAGTATGGAGTCAGCAGTATTATATGTGAATTACTAATGAATTATTGTAAAGAGGGTGGACTTAGAAATCACTAATATTGTAAATTTTATTTATAAATAGAGCACAGAGTCCGGTTTGGTGTGCTTGATTGTGGGAAACCACCAAGCACCCAGCCTTGCACAATTCTGAAATGAACAAGCAATGTCTCTCCTGTGTGTGTGGCAACTAGATTTACTGCATACTGGAAGATAAATCTGGGGTTTTTTTGACAATAGGAGGACAACTACAATAGGAACAGGAAAATAAAGAAAAATTGAAGAAAAATTAAAAAATAAAGGAAAAAAAGAAAAAAAAAAAAGCATACTTATCCACAAGTTCGTATAGATACCAAAAGTGAAGATGCACATCGCAAACACAACTTCTCAGTCGAGATAAAGAAATGCAAAAGACAGATATTAGCATATATTTAAAAAATGAAAGCTCCAGTTAGTATCAAAATGTATCTTGAAGAAAAGCATCAGAGTTCTGCAGTAAAATTCCAGATTTCTTAACATGCCTTTCCTTGATTTCAAGAGGTGAAACTTTGCAAAATTATTGTGTGTGAATCTGTTCTGCTTTTACTCTTGGATAGGTGAAGACTTTATTTAAATTTACACAGGTAACAGACGTTTTCTTCAGATAACTATCTGGCAGAGAACTGATAGCACAGTTAATTAGCACCTTCACTTCAGCTTTATGCCCTTATTTCTCAGGTGCAAGAAACACACATTGGCTTCCAAAGGCTACTCATGGCCTCAGCACCTCTGGGATGAACTCCTGCTCTGGACCTCTGACACTCTCAGGCCTGACAGAGGAGATGGATTTCAGTGGGTTTTTTCAAAGCTAAAGAGTTCCAGCTTTGGAGCGGAAGGCAGCCAATTAAACATTTAAAACTAATCCTGCCCACAGCAGATCAGTCTAGCCCAAAATATACACATTCTACCACATAATCTGTCTGTCCTCATGCAAAAGCCTGCACAGTATTTGCACTCTAACTACTACTGTTAGAATATTAAGAAAGAAATAAAATGATTGAGACAAGTATTTATGCAAAAAAGAAAGAAACCAGAACACCTAGCGAGATAATCTAGTGTTGCCATACAAAAGCTCTGTTACTGGGGACCTCCTCCACTTTTTGGTTCTATTTTTTGCCTTAAAAAATCATAAAACATGATAGAATTGTGCCACTGTGCTGTGAATTTAAACACTAACAAAAGTAGATGGCTAAAAGCAATTACCACTGAGAAAGGATTTACTTTTACAGGTATATGTGTGTGTTTTTAATTAGAAATAAGATATCTCCACTCATCTTGCTCTGATCCATGCTGTGCCAACTTAAACCCTGCCAATGCATCTGAATAGTCAAACAAACCTCTGCCCCTCCCTTAACATCCACCATTCATATTAAATAAAACACATAACAATGGAGGAGAAATAGACCTGAAGAGAGCTTATTTCCACATGTAAACGTCTAACCCGAGGATAGTTATTTTCATGCAAATCTGAATTCTTCTTGCTTATATACATGGACCAAGAATTACCTGTTCACTTAACACTCTAAGCTTCTCTTATGCGATTAACAGGGAGGGGCAAATTAAAGGAAAATGGAATGGAAATCCCCCAAAGCAATGAAAGAGAACCCTACCTCCTCTGCTCCCAAACAAGCAGAAGACCTTGAAAACAGATGTGCAATTGGGTTGATAAGGAGGAAAGAAAATTGTTTGGAACCCCAAATGCATCTTGCACAGCAAAAAAACAGGCCAGCCTGCCAAATCATGGGAGAGTTCTGCTGCAAGAAGCAGCAGTTCTGAAGACTAATCTGCTCTTTGTCCCTTTTGGAGAACATGGAAAAATGTCTGCAATTCAGCCAGCCTCCAAATAGTCCTACCTTCACAGAGCTCACCAGCACAGATGCTGATGCACCTCTGAAACACCTTCCCACACCAACTGATCAGCATGTGGCCACCTGTACCATCAAGATTCAACTGTATTGCAAAAAGAGTTGTGAAAATTTGCTACGAAAGCAATTAGAAAGTGGTAAAAGAAAATAAAAACCAAAGAAAAATAAATAAATAAATAGGGAAAGGAAAAAACCCCACACAAAACAAACAAACAAACAAAACCCACATTGCCAATCTGTGACAATAGTATGCTTTTTGGTTTTACCATGAATAGCAGTTTAAATTAAAAGCTGCACAGAGCTACCAGAATAGCCTGTGGTGGCAGTAGCTACTTCTAAACCAGGCATAGGAACCTACAAGCCCAATGCAGTGATGGAGCTGTTACACACTCTCAGGAATACTAGCCAGGCTGTAGTAGACCCTGTCCCTTTATCTACAAAAGATGAACAAACCCACAACACCTCAGCTGAAATTTGAGCTCAATGAGCTTATGTTTGCCTTTTATGCACAATGAAGTAATTCCATTTTACTCTGTTTATCTGAAATGGAAATTGTCTCTCTACTGGTGGCTCCAACCAAACAAGCTACTCCTATCTTTGCACAAGGTAGGATCTGTTCTCACAGAGACAAGGCCAGGTGAATTAGCTATTAATTGAAGTCTTTTTTTTCTTCCCCCTTCATTGTTCATGAGCATGTCCTGGATTAAGCCAAGACTAGAAATTAGCAATGGTATGTATTATATATAAAAGATCTGACTCACAGTAACACCAAGAGTAAACAAGTTACTGTAACTTAAACCAGAAAAATCACTTAGACTTTAGGAGGGTGAGGTGAAACACTAGTCAGAACATCATGAACTGGTCTACTCTAACACGTCCTGTACTACTCCGGTCATAAAACAATAGCAAAAAACCATATGGAAATATCTGGCAGGTGCAACACCACAGAATGAACTCTGACATGAAAGCCAAGAGCTAACACAGACACCAGCTCCAGAGACCTCGATGAACTGTTATCAGGTCAGCATTTTTCCTATGAGCTATTTATAAATGTATTTTGTCTTTGTCTGCATTAAATAAACAAGAGAATGAGTAACAGGGAAGGAATCAAAAGAAGAAACAAATTAGTAGCATGTTGACTTATGCCATATGAGCCACTGCCTTATAATAACGTGGTTTTACAGAATTGTCCTGTTTTGTGATGCCAGTAAGAAGACATATTGGAAAAACACCAATGATTTATGTTTCTGGATTAAAAAAAAAGAACACTGTAAAGCTGTGATCTGGCGAGAATAACATTACTCAATTAACATGACTGCTTCTCTGGACTGCTATCACAGAATAATTGCAGTTGGGAGGGACATTTAAAGGTCATCTAGTCCAACCCTCCTGCAATAAGCAGAGGCATTTTCAACTAGATCATATTGCTCAGAGCTCTGTCCAACCTGCCCTTAAATATTTCCAGGGATGGGGCATCTACCACTTCTGTGGGCAGCCTGTGCCAGTGTTTCACCACCCTCACTGTAAGAAATTTCTTCCTTATATCTAATTTAAATCTCCCCTCTTTTAGTTTAAAACCATCACCCCTTGTCCTATCCCATCAGGCCTTGCTAAAAATTCCATCCCCATCTATACTGTAGGCCCCCTTTAAGTACTGAAAAGCTGCAGTAAGGTGTCCTCGTAGCCTTCTCTTCTCCAGGCTGAAGAACTCCAACTCCTCAGCATGTACTGATAGGAGAGGTGTTCCCTCCCTCTGATCATTCTTGAGGCTGACCTCTTGACCTGCTCCTACAGGTCCATCAAAGGACTCTTTCTCAAAAATCCTCTTTTCCAAAATCTACATTACTCATTCATGACTGTTAAACAAGGAAGATTCCAGCACACCATGTTTCTCACACATGTAGCACTACTTTGACAGTTAAACCAAGAAGGACTTTATCTCCTCTTTGCATACAATGCATTTCTCATTGCAAAACAGATCTGCTTGCACAGATGTCTGCGTATCTTCTTAGCTACCACTTTTATTGTGATATTGGATAATCTGCTATTAGCAATACCTGATAGTCCAAAATAAAAACCCCAAACCTAAAATTTTCCTTATGTTTCTTAGTTCCTTCAGGCAAGTACATCTCTCTGGAAGACTTAAGTCTGACAAAGATAAGTTGTTAAGTTTTTTTTAACCTGTTTCAGAGCAAAAGGGTATGTCTCAAAAGGAAACTCAATTCTGAATTCATTTATCTTAACTCATAGCTCAGAATTACCCCGTTAAAATCAATTATTTGTCACAGGACACTGAATCACTAAGCAGCTCAAGGAAATATGTAGAGTTTAGGCAGGATTTGAGGGAGAGTTTATGTAACAGCAAGCATCAGCCTGTGATATCACAGAAAAACATTAATGAACAACAGTGTCCTTGTAATAGCTGAGAAAATAAAGTGAACTTAGCATTTGTAAAAGACACTACTAAGTTCCTTCCCTCCCTCCCCCCCATTTATTTCACAGAACAAAATTTCTTAACAGTCCATAAAACTAGGGTAAAACAGGTCTGCAGAGGATATTATTATTCCCAAGGATGTTAAGAGAAAGCACAGGCAGGGTTAGGAGAATGCAAGATCCCGTACCCCACTGTTAAAAAAGGAGAGTGGAAGAACAGCTTCTGACCAGGTTTCCTTGTGAGCTCAGCAGCCTCAGCTCCCATGCAACTCTTCAACCACACACTACTCTGACAATTTGCAGAGCCTTAACTTCCCAACACAGTCTTTGAACAACAATTCTGGTCCATAAAATGTAAAGAGTAACAGTGATAGGATGATATGTACCCACTGAGCACAAACAGCTGCATGGCTTAATCAGCATTTCCTCCAAATGCATCAAACCATCCTATGCTTTCATTGTGTAAACCATCTAGAGAAAGAAGTGCCACAGCAGGTAAGGAATTTCTTAAATATGATTCAAAGTTATTAGTAGGTATGACCTTTATTACACTACCTCCCTTTTCTCACGTTATAACAAGCGAGGTTACTTCAGACTGTAGCTGGTTTCATTCACTTACCTATAGATACTCTTCCTTCACTTCTCTGCACTCTGACATGATGACATAAATAATGACATGATGACTTTGTAGTAAAGACAGCATACGTTAAGTCAACATTTTTCTGTAACTTCTCAAAAGTTATAAACACCTGAATTGTGAAATCTCAAATTATTCAGAAAACAATTTACTATTAAAAAAACCAAAACAAAACAAAACAAAAACAATGAAATTCTAAGAGATCTACTTTTACCATGGCTTATCTTACCTCTTGAAAAAAGTCTGCAACAAAAGAACTAAAAGGGCTAAACTATGTTCATTTTCTCCTACGTGGACATCCGCTGAGTTTGGAAAGGGACTTTTTATCAGTTGAGAATTCCTGCCTGTGGAAAGTCCAGAAGGGACTCTTGGAATCCTTTGGGTTTTGTCCTGCACTGAAACGCACAGGAACTGTCCCAATATCAAACTGATATTCAAACATTTCAGCATAGGGCTCCACCTAGAAGCACAGGTCCTTTAGTCTGGAAGACTGGATCACTGGACCCATTATTATCAATCAGGTCTTCTTGTATGGTCCAGCCACCTCAAGTAAAAGCCTTGCTGTTTAAAATCTAATCAGTATTCTGTTGCATTATGCATGGTAAATCCCCGCTGAGCTCAGCCTGTGTGCAGTAAAGAGGGTCTGAACTCTAATTAGCACAGAAAGCAGTTTGATACTTACTAGTACTTATTATGGCACATAAGCAAGTACTCATCTCAGAGAATAGATCATTCAAACTGTGGCATCATCAGCTCCTGCCTCCCCACAGTAAAACTTGGCTGCAACCTCACCCTTGAGCACATTTCACAGAGACCATGATGCTTCACTAAGCTTGGAAGATACTGGAAAATCCTCATGAACGGTTGCCTATGGCAAACAAAGGCTCATCTGCTAATTTTGTTCCATCAACACAAATGTTATCTCTGATTTCTGTTACACACACAGTCACTTCCCTGCACAACCTGGATTTTAGAAAGCTAATAGTAATTCCATTTTGCCACGAGGGGAAGGAAAGGGAAAAAGAAGCAGCAGCAGGGGGGAACAGGGAAGCATCATTATTAGACCGTGATAAGTGCTCTGCTAACAGGCAACTGCAGGTTTGATCTCACTGTCAGTGGAAATGGGTAAAACTCTCCTAGGCAGCATCGATAAATGCTTTGATATGTGTAGTTTTAAAAGAGTATCTCCAGACTACAAAAGCACTATTTATCAAATGAAATATATTATGCTTAAAAATTCCATTATATATAATCTGAAAGAAAGAAATTTCACTGCAGCAAACATACTGCTAAAATGTTTCTGAGGCAAATATCTCATCCTTAGTTCTTTCAGAAACTGCAAACAAATAATTAGCCCTTCTGAACTCCAGAGTCTGCAGCCTGTAGTTAATGTGATGTTACTAATGCATTTATAAACTCCAGGCTCTAAAGTCAACACTGAGATATTCCATCATAATTTAGATCTCTCATTAACTTCACCACTCTGACCAACATGCTGTCACTGGCAGAGTGTTTGACAGTTTACATTACCTGCAGACATGAGTTCGTGTCAATTCAATTAAGAAAGATTAATTCCAGAACTGACAATGCATAAATATTTTTAAATTACACCTGGCTTTGTTGGCAGTGCTTACTCCAAGACTGACTTTAGAAGAGAGAACATGTCTTTAGCCTCCTGGGCAAAAAGGAAAACTAGAAGGAAGGTGAAAGAAAGAATTTATTATGAATTAGTATTCCATCATACTGTCCGAGTCCATCTTTCTTAATCCCCCCCCCCCCAATAATTAAACAAGCTTATCTCTCACTGTCTTTTACAGAATGAAAGGAAACAGGAAAGATTTGATCCAAACAGCCACTGCCAGAAAATTGGCAGTGACATCTTTATGACGATCATTTGCTGACTGGTTTAGGTCTAATTTGTGTACATTATTGTTTTGGAAGGCATTCAGATACCATGGTGATAGA
>JAAGNO010030109.1:54187-90455 GCA_033439905.1 Ceryle rudis | reverse complement strand
ACATTTCAGATATTTTGAGAAACCCTTTTTATTTCTTACTTGTCTTGGTGTTCCGTTTTAAATATTTTTCTGTAATAAGCTACATGCCACCTGTGGAGATAGAAAATAAGTTCAGCGAAGCACATAATTTTCTGTTATTCAGGAAGCACTTTTGTTTCTATAAGCAGAACATGAGATATGAGTAAGACCTGATTTCACAAACCCACATATTAGCAGTGTAAAAATTCAAAATAAAGAATTCCAGATGTAATTAAAAAAAAATCTTTTATGACCTTTTGGTTTTATTGTACCAAGTAACCAGTGTATTCGGTGTAATGTTTTAGATTTTACAGAGGGATAGGGTTTACTTCTGGTTTTATATAAATTTTACTTATTTTGTCTTAAACTCTTAAAGTTTTTGTTGTTGATTTGTGGGTTTTTTTTGGTTGGTTGGGGTTTTGTGGTTGGGTTTTGTGTTTTTTTGTGGTTGTGTGTGTGTGCACATTTTGGGGTTTTTTTTTTTGTGGTTTGGTTTTGGTTTTGTGGGGTTTTTTTTCAGAAATTGTACTGCAAAATTAAATCTGTCATTAAAAAATCCTTAGCTTTATAAAATAACAGCTCTTTTACTAGGCAGGAATGAGCAAAAATAACTTTTAGAAAAAAACAAAGCAGAATTTCTTATCATATTTCATCAGCATAACCTACTCAAAATCCAGCAAGACTGTGGTGCCAGTTGCTTGCCATCCTATTTTCTTCTGTCAAACTATTAGACATATGATATAATTCATTAGTTGACTCTATAAAAATGATTCAAATAATGTCATTCTTGACAAGGATTTGTAAATTCCATAGTACTAGTAAAAAATCACCAAATTTTAGACCGCGTTCTAGGTTCTTCAGTATTATTGCCTAAAAATCCAAGGTACCAGTGCAGAGAGAAAATTTTTTTTTGCACATGAAATGTAATCTGTTTAAGATAAAATAAAAACCACCTCTGAGTGACAGAAAATAAAGGAGCATAATTAAACACTGTTAAATTAACTTAGTTTCCGGTAAGTCAGGATGTAGTGAAACACCATTTCCCATCTCATCATGATCATTGTATAATTTGACATATGAAATGCATTAGTAATTCCAAAGACATATTCTAATTGTATAAACTGCTCTTGCAAGTGTACTGCATTTTGTTGATCCCCTTTATTTTTTGTGCTTGTCGTATGTAAAATATTTACGAACGTTAACAGAAGTAAGATACCCCTTAGTTTCAGACATTTCACAGCTTTTGGTGTCCAAGGACCCTCTAGATACTATTCTATGTCCTACATAGGAATATTAACAAAGGTCCAATTATATATTTGTTATATATACAACAGCTTGTAAGAATAATCAAAGGCTAATTGAGTGGTTGTTTTCACTGTTCAAAAATAGTACAAATAGGTTTATTTCAGTTTAAAAGAATAATTTTATTTTTAATATTTCAAAATGCAATGGAAAATATATGATCAAATGTGTCCTTTTAATCTTCTAATAAGTACAGCACAAATTCTATTATTTTGCAACACTGAGTGGTAATTTAATTTTAAGTAATTTCCAGGGTAATATCAGTTGTTTCCAGAGAAGATTCCTGCCAAGTGAGTCCTGAAAGGTGTAAGCAGTACTTATCACTAGGATCTTAACTTACTTCCCACCAACAGCAGTCTCTCATCTGGTCAGGCCCCCAAGAGGCAACTGGAAAAAGGGAAACCATAATGAATGCTAAGTTGTGAAGTAGAGGAGCTTGGTTGGGCCAGAATTTTTTCATATTTCTTTTTCATATTTGTGTTGTAAGTGAAATACAAGAGTATGACTTCATCTTCAGTTCTTTTAAGTAAATGCACTTTGGCCCTTTTGAAGTGTATCTGTGAAGTTTCATCTTTGTATGACGTCACAAAAGTTGTAAATGAACTTTAAGGCACCTAATTGTAAAGTGCAAACACGTAAAAAGAGGTAGCCTTGGTATTAAAATTGAGGAAGAAGCAGGAAAAGTGAAAGATGAGGCATGGCAGAGACAGAGATAGAGAAGAAGCTCACTGGCAGGAATAAGAATTATTTATGGGAAATGAACTGCATCCTTCCTGACAAAAGCCTGATAAGTTTGTGGGGATGGGTGAAAGAAGAGGAGACAGTAACAAATCTATGTACATCACACATAACAAATTCTAACAATCAATATTTCTGAGCCTCCCACCAACCTCCTCCTTCCGTATTTCTTTGTAATGATTTCACTGACTTATCTTTGCAGTAAAAAAAATCTAATTAGATTGGAAAGACTAGCACATTAATTAACAGATAAACTAACAGTATTAAACAGCAATACTCCAGAAGCTTTGGTCTTCCTAATTAGGCAGCTTTCTCTGCGTGAAGTAGAAAATGCAAATAACACAATATAAGATAAAGGGCAAAAGGGCCCATTATGCTGGTAGATGATGAAGAAAAAAGAGAGAGGAGGAAAAAACAGAAAACCTGAAAGACCACTTATGCTTAGTGATCTGTAACTGCTCCATGAGTTGTACTAAGATTATAACAGATTTATATTCAGTATATTTTGACTGGGTTTAGTGTCATCTCACCCAGTTTTCTTAGGAAAAGCATCTCAGAATAATGAGAAACCAATAGTAGGGATCAAAATGTTGTCTTTGTGTTGTCTTAATTAGGATGAGAGCTCTGTAATTATTTATTTAGGCAGTTAGGCAAAACGTTTCTTTCCTTCTTTTTCACTGAAATGAGCTGGGCTTGGTAGACCAGTACATTTCTTTTTATTTCAAGGTACATAACAGATTCTCTTTCAAGTTGTGTATTTATTTTATATTGCTTTGCTGGTTTATTTTTATGTTTTACTGCTTAAAGTTCAATGAAAAAGGCTTGTGCCTGAAAGCCCTCGTGCACATGAAGGACATACACCAGCTGAGAAATGCCCACAGAGTTCAGTGAGATTTTTGCCATTAGTACCTTAGGCGATGAGGAATTAGTATTGCAACTAATAACTCAAAAGCTAGATACCACACTTTCCACGTCCCTTGAGCAGGAACCAGACTACAAACCTGACCTGTTCATCATGCTCTGAAGATGTGTGGCACATCTAAAAGAAGCAAAAAGAGATCTGTTTTCCCTCATTGAGGCTAAAAAGAACCTGGAAAATCCCGACTTTAATTTAAAATATAATTTATCTTACAGCTCTTGCAGTATGAACCAAGTCTAAATGTGTTGCTAAGTCAGTTGTATACAGAAAGAAAGGATAGATAATTCAGACAACACTCTTCAGCGAGACGGTAAATGAATGCTGTCATTCTGTAAAGGTCAATTTAAGTATCAGTATTGTTAAGCAGTTTATTTCACTTGCTTAGAAGAAATGCAGAGTTGATCCTTAAAAGCATAGAGGAATGAATAAACATTGCCCATAGGATTTGCAGCAACTAAGAACTGTTTTTTATGCTAAAGGACATTTTGCAATAAGCAAATAAAATCTACCACAACAAACACAGATGTTAACATAGGATATGAGCACATATGCCTGAAAGTACTGCTATTACAGAGCAATCTGCTCTAAAAGTCAAAGCAATACTGGTACTACTGAAGCTGAAATAGCTTTGGATTTTCTTGTAATATTTTTTCAATATAGACAAGGCCATCTGAAGCAGTTTAAGCACCTCTGAATGAAAAGAGTGTACCATCCATTTGATCTCCTCTTGGCTTTAATTACTCATCTGCCTGCACAGCAGTGCTCCAAGGGATCAAGGATCTTTCAAAGAACAAGGCTCTAAGGACTCAAAAAGTTGCCACTAAAAGGACCCACACTGATTAAAAGAAATGAGTGGAAAGGTTTGGGTTTGGTTTGGTTTGGTTTGGTTTGGTTTGTTGTGTGTTTGGGGTTTTTTGTCATTGTTTGTTTGAACTTTTAGTCAATAGGAACCAGGGTTCTAAGACCTCTCAAGTTTCTAATTTTCAGTGTCATTAAATATGATTTTTTTCCAAAGGTTTCAGTCCATCAGTTAATGGAGAGGTGCTCTACTATTGTGACATAAAGTTCATAGGTCACTGAAGAGCTCTTACAGACCCATGTACTTCCAATATTATGTCATCTTCCTACTTTTTGCATTAAATGGAAGAGTGCTTCGTAAATATGCATTGTGAGCAGTTTTACTCCTCAGAACTGTCCCAACAATAGTGTGGTATCTGTCAAGCAGAGCAGAAAGAAATTTTGGTTCAGTTCCCCATGATATGATATCTCAGATTGAGGAAAGCAACAGCAGTCATTTCTAAACTATTTACTAGGAGAGACACTGAAATAGTGAAACCACTATTTCAGAATTTATTATACCTTATCACAGGAAAAAAGTAAAATGTTTGTTTAGAATTTTTTTTTTCCCTTAAGATTATCAATGCATGGAGTAGGAGTCAGTCAGTTGTCTTTATTAAATAGATGGAAGCCTAATCCTTCACTATTATAAATCTGATTAAATGATTAAAAACCTAGTTTTTGACAGAACATCTAAAGAAAGTCAGGAGTCCAGAAGCTGACTTGAAATGTTTACCTGCTGCTTCAGCACTGCTTTCAATAGGGAAAAAATGCTGGACAAAAGGAACAATGACTACACAAAGAACTATAGCATACACAAACTGAACATGAATTGTTAGGTTTGTAACCTCTACATGGTTTTCATGGTTTACTGAAGACTCATATTAAAATATCCTGAGAATACTCTCTGAATGGTACTTGTATTTGGTATTGATATGTTGTTTTATGACAGAAAGAGCTCAAAAAAACTTATGTGTCCATTACTTGTTACCTTGATTAGAATTTTCCCATTTAGATTAAGTCTTTTCTTTCATAATTTATAGATAACATGTAACAATAAATTGTTACACCCAAAAGGAAGTAACTTTCCTCTACAAACCAAATCCAGTATATGTATGTATGCTATATATGGCTATCATATTGCATATTAGATCAGGTTGTATTTTAGCATAGTAAACCAAGAGAGACTTCTCTACTATGTGCTTTACTTATTTGATTTCACCCTGGATAAAGGGTGAAAAAATAATTAAAACATGGGATCCATCACAACTGATTTTGGAAAAAAAAAAAATCTCTTAGTGGCTTGTTTTAGAATAAAGAAGAGAAGTTTAAAAGAAGGGATGTGGTAATTCTTTGCTGTAGAATTTAGTTTTCCACATCTAAGTTTAAAAAAAAAAGCTTTCATTCTTGTGTGGCATTCATTGCTGTTCATGATTGAATAGCAGCAGCGTATGAACTTGGAATGAGTTTTCTATACACATTTACATGAGTTTTTTACCCACCTGAAAATCTTGACTGCTATTGTCCCTTTGCTTATTAAACATAATAGATGATATCCTAAATACCAGCTATGAAATTTCATCCGTTGTGTGAACATGAGTATTTGCTTTAGTGAGAGTCACTAATATACAGAGCTGGCTGAATTGTTTTTAAGAAGCAAATACTCATTAGCAGGTTTTTGGAAATGACTATTGACAAATTTATTTCAGTATTTCCATTGTCTGATAAAATCTTGAAGACTGAGGGAAAGAAAGTATTGTTTCAAATTATCTGCAAACTTGGGTTGCCTTTAATAACAGATAAATGCTCCCAACAAGAAAAATGCTCCCATCTAAAAGAAAAAGTCTATTCATGCTGTTATGTACCCTCTCCCTATTTTTTGGAAAAAAAAAAAAAAAAAAAAAAGGATTTTGGAGATCTTTCTTTTCTTGGAGATAGATTCTTACTATATTTTGAGTCTTCCAGACATTTCAAACTGATTAATCAAAATTGCCATTTCCTTCCCTTACTTAATCTGACTTGTCTATTGAGCAAAAGGTTTGATTTGTATTTCCCCAACCTTTAAACAAGGAGAGTGTTGTGCCCTGAACTCTTCTGAATCTGATCAAGTTTACTTACCCAGCATTCAGTAGCGACACAGGACCTTACCATAAGCCCACGCTGACATGCTGCCCTGGAGCTCAAGTGTCTGAGCAGCCCAGTCAGTTAAATGGCGCTAGCAGCGATGGCTGTGGGGAGCCTGATGGGCTGCTCCAGGAGCTGGGATGGGACCTGCCAAGAGGGAGAGGTACCTGTGCCCTTACTCAGGAGGACTCCTGTTCCACCACGTGCTGTGCTGGATCTAGGCCCACTGTCCTGGTGAGAGTCCCTTTCTCAGTCACCTGCAGCACACCCTGCTGACTCCCCTGCCACCTGCACTTGCCTTGGGAAGGACATCCAGCTCCAGCCTCTTACTGGGGTCCCTCCTGCCAGCTCCCACAGGCTGCTTCCACTCTTCTTTCTCCAGGCCAAAAAAGAACCTGATCCCTGCCTGCTTCTAGGGTTTCTTTCAAGCCGGAGGAGTTGATGCCACTGGGGGTTAGAGCCGTGTATGTGCTGCTTTGCTACAAAAGATGTGCTTTCTTTTAACTCCTGGGGCCCAAGGCTTGTGAGGCCCCTACATAATTTAAAGAACGTGGAATGCAAGGAAGGTTTCTGGCTTTTAATATAAGTAAAGCTGCCTGCCTGGATGGTCTTAAGATCATATATGACTGTCTTTTGCACCTTACAGGCTCTGTCAGGAGCCTGCAACTTTGGAGACAGTTATTTCAAAAATGGTTGAGGAAACAGAGCAGTAAGTTTTAGATTCTAATGTCTGTACTTTAGAGCTCAAAAAGTTAAATGAAATTAATCCATTAGACAAGGAAAGAAGAACACTAGGAGTGGATGAAGAAGTGATATCACAACAGCAACTTATTTCAATGTCTGTGATTGTAAGCATTGCATCTGCTTCACATTAATCCTTGTTAACTGAATGTGAGGAAGTTGCTTGTATTCTTCCTGAAGAGCAACTCTCATCCTTCTGGCTTTTTTCAGCTTTTGGTGATGAAGAATAATCCAGAGCTGAAGAGCCTGATTTGATGGCACTGATTGTGCAGGGAAGCCTCAAATGCATGGTACAATTCACAGGGGAGGAACAGCCAGTCACACAGCTGAGATGCAATAAGCAAACTCATGCTGAAGAAAGACTCTTCAGAACTGCTCTGGCAAGTGGGGAATTTGAAGGTCTTAAACCCTTCAACACCAGCAAATCTTAAACTGTAAAGCCTGCTAGAAGTTATAGATAAGTCATGTCTGGTGATGAGGAGAGGGACACAATACATCACTGACCTTGGAAAGTGCAGCCTGATAAACAGAATGAAGGAAAATCACTTGCTGGTAAAAGCAAATGTCCTATTTCCTGTTTCAGGTCAGGAAGAAAGGTGAAAGCTCAGCCAACTGAAACTCAGTGCCTGTGCCACAATAAAATGTGCAAATAGACTCTGAGCAAGTGGGTTAGACTAGGTAATTTCTAAAAGTCTCTTCCAACCTTAATGATTTTGTGATTATGTGCTCTTACCTACTCTTACCTGCAGTACTCTTACCTGTCACAGAGGTCATTTCTGAAGAAGTAATTTTTTTTCCCTCTCGGGGAACTATCTCACCCTATATGCTTAGCATAAGGCAAGTTGAACATTTCATATTACTGTATCCTGAATCACTTGGGGATTTTCTTTCTATGGAGTGTAAATAGAGTTGGAAGTGATGCCAATACAGTACTAGATCCTTAATTTTTTACTGATTGGTACTCAAATAAAGCACTCAATCACTTAAAATTGGCAAGTCTATACCCTAGTACAATAGGACATCCTTAAACATTGAAGGTCATTTCCATGTTAGACTAAATTATTAGATTTTCACTGAACCAAAGCAGAACCAAATCAGCTCAGATCATCTGAAAAATAAAGCCTTAAGTCATAAAGTTGAATCTGAGTGTTTTGTTTGTTTGTTTTAATTCTACACACTAAAATACATGCAAAAGAATAGAAAAACACTGGATTCAGCTACCATTAAGTTCACCACATGATCCATGCACCATAGAGTTTGGGGCTCAACTTTTATGGCTTTCAAGTTAGAAACCAATACCATTTCTTAAATGAAAATGTGCAAGATGACACTCAGTAAATAACACATTAGAGATATGCATGTCCTTAGGTATGTTGGATGTTAGGCAAGGAGAGGAAAAAATAATTGATGGAATTACTAATGTTGAATTATTTGTCCAACACCAAGATCCAATGGTCTGCTTTTCTGATGCTGTGCTAAACACATAGTATTTGTCTCCGAGAAATGACAGTGTCTATGGAAATCTGACAATGAAACTGAACCATCTTGTAAATGCACAAAGTTATTCCACTGTCATGTATGCTGAAAGATTTGCCTGTTAACTCATCATTTTTAATTGATGTACAGTAGCTGAAAATAGCATATGCTCCATCTTACTGAGTCTTTTCCTAAAATAAATTAGTGCAGCAAGATGGAATTAATAACAGCGTCAGACTGACAGTTGGAAGAAGGAAGGGAAGACTATACATTCATTAGAAACAGCTTTTAGTGACACACCTTTGTGTGCCCTAGACAATAGTGACACTTAGGCACTAGAAAAGATGTGGGTATCCTCTGGCCAAAACTCAGACCCAGTCTTGCACTCATTGCTCTTTAGGACCAGCTGCAGAAGGTTGAATGACAATAGTGATGTTTTTACTGTATGAAATTTAACTGAATACAGCAGTTTGAAACTGTTCCTGCTTCACATTCCTTAATCAGTGTGTATGTAGCTCCCTTTGAAAGTTCAATTTAAATATGAGCTCCATGGTTGGAAGAAGTAAAGAATTTGTGTTTGAGAGTGATTACATGAGTAAAGGATATAGAATATGAGCCAGAAAGAAGAATTTGGCCTTAAGTAATGAGTATTAGAACATCTAGACATTAAAAGACGTGTGGAAAGATTATATACCATCAGATGATTGAATTGGGTGGCATCAGCTCAAAAATAAATTAGAAAGAGAAATTCTAAATCAATATTTTGTAGGTCAACTGTGCATCTTCCTGTTTTCATTGAGCTGTAAACATTAAAATGAGGGCTCCAGCTAGTCATCCGTTTCCTAAATGTTTTAATAGATTGTCTTGCCCATTTTGTAGCTCATTTATTCACCGAGTAAATTGAGTGTAAATGTTGCATGATGTGGTACAGCTTCTTTCTTTGCTGTATTTTTTTCATTAAGTAATGAGAGTTCTGAAGTTTAATAAGGACTGAGACCTGTTTTGGCAATTTACTATGTGAGAGTCAAACCTGTCCTTTTTTATTGACCTGGAACTCTCGTGATTTACTTTTTAAATAAACAGTGAAAACATTAGTAGAGACTAGCAGTTTTCAAGTAAATTAATTTCTTTACTGTACCTGGTTTCAGAGTTTAATTATGCACTTTAATGTTGCCATTGAGATCCAATATCAAATGACAGGTTTCACAATGAAAGATAGAACTATTTATGGTTATGAGGAGTGCTTCTGACTTGTAAAACAGCATGATAAAATACAAAAAGCTGAGTTTCTTTAGAATATTTTGGTTATACTTATTTTTTTTTACCAAATTTATTTGTAAGTACCATAGCTAGAGAAAAATAAATCACAGGGAACATTTTGCTGTGTCTAGTGTATACTTGCAAGGTGCCTGAATTTTAATTTCTGCAATCATACGTGACCCTTGCAATGCTACACATGTGAAAACTTTTTGAAGTATAAACCTCATGTATTAAATTGCTTCTGTTTCAGCCATTTGGTGAATATTATTTTACTATACTATGACCTGGAAAATTATCAACTAAAATTTGATTGTTAACAGTCAGAAACACTGGAGGAGGTTTTAGTAAAAGGGAATGATGATTTTATGACCTGCTACCTCTCAATTTATCAGTAATGAATGCAGATGATGTTCATGCCAGTATAACTTTGAGATGCTGAAGACTATACATTTTAATTTTCACCTTGTATTTCAAAGACAGTTAAAAATACCCAGGTCTCCAACCTCAGGATTTATCAGGTCTTCAGAACAGCCTTCAGTATTTTTCCTAATTTGAACTTCAACCATTTGAATAAAGTTATTTTAAAGAGAAGTGTGCATCAACAGTAAGATCAATTACATTCTTAGGACAAAATACTTATGCTAAAAAGCCTTGTTTATAAAATATCACTATAATGTACAGATAAGGTCAGAGACTTTCTGGTTGGAAAAAAACTAAAAAAATCATTGTTTGAGCAATTAAATAACTGGAGTCAGGAATAGAAACACATTGCCATGGAAGTTTTACTTTTTGTGTTGTTTCATCTCCTATCTCCCTTATGAATAAAAGTTCTTCGGATAGACTGCATCTGATACCATGGATTGTAATTGACTTTCTGGAGTCAGAAACCAGAGTAGATTATGGAAGGAATAGTTTTTATATGAGCTGAAGATTATCTTGAATTGCAGTCTTAACTCTGTTCTTTCTGGTACTGTTAGTAGTCCACTATACGAGCTTAGAATTTGGTATGGTCTAATTTGTAATCTACAGTTAGAATGTGTCATCTTAAAGCTGAATTGCAAAGTATACTATAAACATGTTAATTGCCTCATTTATCCAATTTATAGTATAATCATAGCATAAATAAAAATGTTCCCATTTGTTTTTTAAATGAAGTTGTCTTTTTGAAAGCTGGAAGAATTAATAAAAGAAAATTTATTTGAAAATCTTGTGTGACATTAGATCTGGAAGAGAAGAAATTATCAACCATAATGTTGCTTGAAAAATCGTTCTAGTTATATACACACTTAAGTCAAAAATTCAGTGGCATATTTGGAGGCTTAGTCTAAGTTCAGAAGTCTTACTTCAAGTGTTTCAGTGTTTTCTCCTGTGTATACTGTAACTAATGCCTTGCCAGACTTCCAGATTTTCCCCGAGAATCTGCCTTTATCTTACATGATTCAAACCAGAAGTTTCATGTAACTCTGTGGACCATTGCATTGGTGTATACGCTCATCACAAAATAATTGTCTTAAGCAACAATTAGCTTGCGTAGCAATATAGTTTAATAGCTACACAAATTACGGAAAGAACCCAATTGTCCTACTGAAAAAAAGAGCATGGGAAGACTTTTCGCCATGATCATTAGATTACATTTCTTTATATTGTTTTCCTTCCTTTATATTTTCTTTCTACTGCTTATTCATTTCACTTGGTGCATTTGTTTCCTGATAGACATTAAATTATCCTAGACAAAGAACCACATGTTTACAGACAGTTGCACAAGACTTAACAAAAAGCACGGTAATATACCAACATTATAATAACAACAGTGTTAATAAAAAATGCCTACGCCTTTGAAATTCAGAGCAAATTTGAAAAGTACTGAGTAGTGTTGGTGTATTTTCAGTGGATACTGCACTCAGAACTTGGCAAAGAATTCTCACCACCATAAGGAATACTTCCTCACAGTATTATTTTCAGAGTTTCTGGCAGGTATATAAAATATAAGAGTAAAGTTTGTGTCTTTTAGTCAAGAACTGAGTTAAAAATACACCATGACAAAACATTCCTTGCTACTTTGATACTGCATTGCCATATATACGTTGTATCTAATATAAAGAAAAGCAATAAAAAAAATCTGAACCGTTCATATCACTGAGGGTTGGATTCATTGACAGATAACGAGAGGATTCAGATTCAGTGCAGTGGAAGCTAGACAGGCAAAAGAAAGTTAAAATTGATTTTCTTTCACCTTATGCTTATAGAATAAGAAGAATTACACATTGATGTATATGCTACGTCTGTATCTGTATTAGGTTTTGTTTTTTTCTTGTGTCTTTTTTATTTATTTATTTGTTTGTTTGTTTGTTTGTTTGTTTGTTTGTTTGTTTTCTGTGGCAGTTGCACTGCCTTTTGAAAATAAAAGTAAAGACAGTGTCAGTTTTGCTGCAGCAGATTTCAAGCCACTGAGTTGCCCATGTCCTTACGGCTGGACTGTAGTGCCTGAAGGCAATGTTTAAGCACGGTGCCTTTGGCTCTCTGCCTCATTGTAACAAAACATAAAAGAGGAGACAATCTTTTGACTGCTGTGCTGGGACATGGCTTCCTCATTTTTCTGGTGCAATGAGATGTAGTAATGCATGTCTAACATGAGCTCAGCTCACTTAGTGACACTGAGATGTGAGCTGCAAAGACTCCGGTGGCAAATTCAACATGATATTGTGTTGACGGCATTGGAATTACTGAAAAAATACATTAGGGTCTTCTGAAGTAATTTCTGTGTATGCAATTTATTGTAATAGCAAAATGGGAGGGTTTTTTTGATATAATTTTGGGCCTTATCCATTGCTTTGTTAGGAGAAACCCTCATTTTTACCATTAAAATATGTAAATAATACCGTGTTTATGTGCTTATATTTATTGCAGTGATATTTTAGCACCCGTGACTAATAGCTACAACAAATGAAACTACACATGTGGAATACTTTGGCCCAGCCAGAGATATTCTGATGCATCTTTGATGTTTTGCAAGGATAGATGCTCAGTGTACATTTATTGCTATTTATTACTATAGTATTAGTACATCAGACCTAAGGCTCCTGTTATGGGGTAAGAATGTCTTAGGTGAAGATCTTTTCCCCAAAAATAGTTTAATCTGAAGAGAAGATTTAAGCAAATGAAATAGAGATAATAGAGGAGAGATAATGTCGTGAGACGATTTCACGTAAGGCTGCTGTGGATCAGTAGTACAGAACTTTTTTATTTTCAATACTTTTCAACATTCTGTGCACATACATATTCTGAAATATTCTGTAGAATACAGCCATGTAGAGTTATCATTCAGAGATAAGTGGCTATTTAAAAATATCTGTAAATGTTAAATTTGCAATTAATAATGCTGATTTTTGTTTGCTGTATGATACATATTTTTCTGGAAAGTGCTTTGCTGTTCTGCTTTGTTTTGATCACAGTTATTTTACCATATCTGATAGCAGGGGTTTTTTAGTAATTCGAGGCAGCACCTTGATGAAAGTAGATAAGTGGCTGTGTGGAAGTTTTAGTATTGAGTCTTTCTGAATGAGCACTTCTTCATTCTTTGGATGATGACATTGAGGATAGTAATATTTCTCCCACTAGAAAGGAGGAAACTGAGAATTTCTAGAGCTTGAATCTGATTTGAAGTTTTTTCTTTATAATTAGTTAATAAATTATTTTGGAGTACCAAATTAAATATATTTATACTGGTTTGATTCCCTGACCAAATTTTGCCAATCCTGCTTGTGACTGAACATACATGACAAAAGCATAGGTAGGAAGACCTGTCACTAGTGACTTACTTTCCTTTGAGATTTGGGAATGGAGTCAGGTTTGTCACCCAATTTTCTGTCAATATTTTTAAGGTTTACTGACTTTAACAGAGGAAAATTGAATGTGCTGATGCCATTAACTAATGAAATGGTGTTAATGTGACATCTCAGACATACACTGAGACAAGGGCTTACATGTCTTCCTAGCCAGCTGAAAGTGGTATATTTTTAAGATGTCAATAGTATTATCTAGTCCATCCATATTGTAGAAGATCCAATAGTCGAGAAATCAAATTGAAAGTAATCAGAGTTTACTTCCTAATTAAATATATTTTTCCAAAAAATATTGTCAGTTTGCCCACCCCACACATCTTTTGCATGTTCTCCCTCCTTTTGTCTTTCTCACTTTTTTTGTGAACTTTATCTTTTGAAAAAAAAATTTCCCGCATTGCAGCAGTAGGGTCTGAGAACATTCAAGCTTCACTGAATGTAGGTGAACATACTGTATGTGATGGCTCAGGTCTCTTTCCTACTAATGCTGGTAGCTGAGTAGCTAAGGATGACGAAAATTATGTGTTTACACTGCAATTATAGGAATTATATGTTTACTGTCTTAAGTACCATTCTTCATCATGGTAATTATCATGATATTAAATAGCTGACTGTCATAATAGAAGGAACACAAGTCATTACCAGAGTCTACATATGATAACTGTTAAACATAATTGCTATGTAATCTTTAGGTGATTGAATTATCATGCAGACCCCATGTGCATGCTGCCAGCACAGCTACACATAAAAAGAGCTGCTTAATCAAAGATTGCTGCTGTTTCTCTTTTTAGTTGAATGATTTTTCAAAACATGACAATTCAGGACAAGGTTTTGTAAAAATGTGCTACTTTCACTCAGCTTTGTTAAGGTATGTGATAAAAATTTGCTTCAATGAACGATGTGAAGAACACATATGTATAACTGCCGCAATGGCATAGGTACAAAAGGGATACTTGCCTTTTCATGGGCAACATGCCGTGACTCCACAAACTCTCACAAGTCAAGTCGTTGTCCCAAGCAGCTCTGGATCAGATGCCTGTTAAAGTAACTTTTGCAGATATTACCAGTTGGTCTTTGGTGAAGAACAATATACTTCATGTAGGGGTTCTTATAATTATCAAAGAGTGAATTTAACAAATGTTAATGGAAGAGAATCCCTGACATTTTATATGGAATCATACTTTTTATGGTACATATATATTATGAAGGTTGCTTAAGCTGTTACATCCATCAGTTTTCTTTCGTTTGTAGCATTTGTTCAAGGCAGCTGTTACAAATAAATATGTTTGACACAGTTTGATTTATCACCAATTCAAGATTTATTCATAATATGAGATATATCAAAAGCTGATTTTAGCAGCACTTAATGTAACAAGTGATTTAGTAAAACAGCTACTTAATTACAGGTTCAAGGATGACAAGATTTGTGTAAACTTACTACAAGGTATCTCCAACCAAAGCATGCGTACGTGCATAAACATGAAGCATACAGACACAAATACGTGGCCAGTGAAATATGTAGATGCCAACGCTCATAAAAGCAAGTGCACAAAATCAAACACCTGCATAAGTAGAGAGATGGGTAAAAGATACTAGGCTATAGTCAAAATTTCCCCCTTCAAGTTCAGAGCAAAGGCAACACATTGGCATTTCTCAGTCATTGGCATTGAGTCTTAAGGGGCTGGTCTCACCCAGGCCTTGTGTTGACTTTGTTAGCAAGTGGTCCAAGACATCCCAACTCAGGGGAGATGCTGGATGCAGCCCACTGTGGTCCAGGAGAGCTCAAATAGTCTCATTTTGGATCACTGTTTATAGGATGAGATGATTGACTTCTGTCAGGTACTTTCCTATTTCAGCCTAACTCAAATATTGCAATATTCTGGTTCACACATGTCCAGAACTTGAGGGTCCTCAAATTTTTCCATCAGTTGCACATGCTGTCCTAGTTTGAGTGAGAACAGAACTAATTCTGTTCAGTGATTTTACTTTTCAGTTCAGTTCTTCTAACTCACTGCACTGTCTGAAGTCAGCAGCCTGTTGTCACAGACAGTGTCTGCTGCTGGCAGTGGTAACACCCCGTTGTTAGAGTTACTACCAAGGATTGGTGTGCAGACCAAGGCCACTGCTGGATCTCGTGTACCACATTGTGGGGTGCAGAAAGCAAAAGGCTGCACCTGAAGGGAGGTGTGGACAGGACAGCTGACACTGAACTGACCAGCAAGGGATTCCATCTCACATACCTCATATGTGGTATAAAGCTGAGGGATCAGGAGGGTCTTGCTTTCTTTGCTGCTTTAGCTCAGTTCAGATCCTCTTCAGGTTTCTTCCTTGGAACATCTGAGGAGGACACTGTCCATTCTGCCTTTAATCCCAATTGGTGTGTTCCTGAATCTGGTACCAGAATCCAGCTCCTGAACACAGCTGCCCTCTGCTGCTGGGCCCAGTCCGGGACTCTCCCAGTGCCTGCTCCACAGCATCAGTGGTGACAGTGATATAAGTGCCGTCGGGGGGGGGGGGTGAGTTTGATACTGGTTTTGTATATATTTGTATATATTCAATTTTTATTATTATAATTTTCATTTTCATTAAAGCTGTTCTAGTTTCCTTTTCTAATAGCTCAGTCTTTCTCCCTTATTCCCTTTCTCTTCTCTTTTGGGGAGGGAGGGGGGTTAACAGAGAGCATCCGTTATAGGTCTAAAGGACTGCACTGACCATAAACTGTGACAAATGCCCAGAACTTACTGGTCCTGGTATCCCCCCTCTGGGTCACAACCCAAGTACAAATGTTCCAGGTCATAAGAGGGTGAATGGATCATCCAACACAATAAGGAGGTGAATAGGAACCAGGATTGCTGACAGGGCACCCCAACACTCTGGTCCACTGCAGGAGGCAATTGTCATTCTTGTCCCTAGAGTACAGGGGAGGCAGGAGGCAGGAGTGTTAAGGGCGTGACTTAATGCTCTGGTACATGACCTTTCACAACCCATACTTTTGTATTGGATTGCTGTGTTGCCCAGGGAGAAGAGTCTTACCCTGTGCTGAGTAGCCTGTGAGTGGAGGAGAATTGTACCACCACAACAGGTCTAAAATCACATACTGCTGCTTCTGAATACAGACTCAGAATATGAACAAGGGTGGCCTCATTTCTGAGAGGAGCATCTGCATCTGTGCCTGACAAAATGTGTCCTTCCTTGCATGCTGGTAACTTTTAAATGGATTTCTGGCACTGCAAGTACAACGTGCCATGCTGATATGTAATTTTGAGCTGATTCACATTCCTGGAATCTGTCATTCAGAAGAACCAGACCAGGCTGAGAGTTTTAGTTGCACTTAGAGTTTAGTAAATATTTATTATTGGAGTGTGTATTGAAAACCATATTTTATAAAGAAAGTGATATTTCTAATATATGTTGCTGCATTGTGATATACATGAGATATACCAATAAATATGGGATATTGCAGTCAATTTGTAATGTTCATGTTGTATGTACTGAAAAAATTTCTTCACCATTGGCATAAACAATAAGGGGTCAAAGTTTATCATTTCATCAAAAGTCTCTGAAGGTTTAGGAAGATTTGGGAGTAGGCTCAAGTTCGAGGGTTGTAACCTGTTTCATTGCAGAGTTCAGCTGATAACAAATCTGACAGCTTTGGGTCCAAGTGTCTTAGTCTGCTGTCTAATCAGAAGCAGAGATGAAGAGAGATTACATCACTGCTGTCCAAATAACCTCTCTGTCTACCTGCCTCTCTTCTTTCTAATAACAAGAAGAATCTAGAACTGGTGCTTTCGGTTAGGTAATGCAAGTAATGGCAGGAATGGATGGTATACATTGCACATGTTACTTCTAGCCTGTTAATAAGGATGAGAGAATGCTATGGAAGACTCAGCATATGGTTCTAGATAATTTGAAGAAGTTATTGGAAGTAAAATTCAGAAATTTAAAACTCTTCCCTTGGTCTTCTTTTCCACAGACAAGGTAATAGGTCAGTGTTGATCCATAAAAATGTCTATGCATTAAAGAATATATATGTAATATCTTGGCCATTGGGAAGAGCCTTCAAGTCGTTCAGTGGCTATTACCCATCTGTTTGGTGACAATCAGCAGCTACCAATTCAAATATGTTAAAAAACTAGTGTGAAACAGAAATGAATTGCATATGCCTATTGATCTTTTAGAAAGGAGAAGAACGTCTATGGAGACATGAAGAAACTTACATTATAGAATCTGTATCCTCAGTCTTCCAGATCTCTTTGACTGCCACTGAAAGAATTTTGTGGAGTCTTTGGCTGTTGCAAGTAGAGAAATGAAGTTTATTTCTATGACTTTTTTCTGATCTAAGTTGAAAAGGTAGGCAGTGTGATTAGACTTACTTTCCACATTTAACATATCTTTTTTTTGACATGCTTAATGCTCATTTCACAAGATGACGTAGCATGTCTTACATTCTGATCTCAAGTAGATTCTGAAATACATACACTTGATGCAGGTTTGCAGAAAACATTACTTATCTTTAAAACTCTTACACTTAAAAAGCAGCAACATTGTGAAGGTAAAATCACAAGCTCAGATGATCCATGCTGTGTTGAGATACATAGTTTTAGTATAAGTGGACCTGTAGGTCAACAAATGTCCACGGTGATGCTTCTCCTGTATCAGTCTTAGGTAAACAGAGTTTCTGCAAGGTAAAGAACTTCTTAACTTCTACAATTTACAATAATACCTAGAGAGTCAACAGTTTGTGTCAACAGTGACCGTAATGCAATTATACATACAGATTTATTAAAAATGTACAGAGGACAAATGATTGTATCAACCCAGAACAAATAGCACATACTTCATCAGCATGCAGAGAATCATTGTGTCAGCAAAACAAATGATCTGGAAGTAGCAGAGAATTATTTATTATACTAGTGATTTGTGGGGAAAATACTGAATGATGAAAGCATAATGTGTTGGTGTTTATATTTGAAAATTTGCTATGCTCAGTATTGTAGGGATATACGAATAGACATTTAATCAACATGACTGCAAGTCTCAGTCTCAATTGGGTGAGTTTTAGTTAATGAATACAAGATGGGTTGCAGATTTTTTGATTGAACAATGAAATAGCAATAATTTATGAAATATTGGCTGTGGTTTTGCATACTTTTCTCTAGAAAATAAATGCTAAACATCATGAAACTTGATTGAATGCTCCTCTTTGACACTCAAATAGCTCTTATATCACTGAAAAGTATTACTGAAAATTACAGAATGTGAAAAAGCAACCTATACAGGTGCTATATATAAGCAGGTTTTTTATAGTAATTGAGGACACAACAGTAGTAAAAAGTGACACAGAAGACCACTTTTGGTTGATCCTAAATTCTCAAGTCAGGGATGGTTGTACATGTTTGTTTAGGCTCTTCCCTGAATCAAGGCATAAAATATTATTTCAGACATTAGTTGAAACCAAGGACTTTTAGAATGTGTGTTAGACATATGTCATAAGAATAAAGGCAGCAGATTTTAGCATAATCAGCTACTGTAGGCCACAAAAATTCAAATTTAAATATATGCACTTACTTAGGCATAGTGTACAAAGAGTTTTAGTGGAGTTGTAAAAGATTCTTCTGTGTTAATTACACAGCAGGAGTGAGTTTGTTTCTGTGTTTTTAAGAGGGTCTGAAAGATTTAAATTGCTTTCCACCATAACATCAAAAATGGTAAGAATTTTTTTCTTGACTGCAAGCAGTCAACAAAAAGCAGCCCACAGAAGTAGGAAAAGTCACATGTGGTCGAAGAATATATGATAAAATGCCATCCTTCATTTCATTCAGAGTGTGAAATGACTGGTATGAATATGGTACGCTAGTAAAAGGCATGATTGTTTTTGAAGAATATTTTGAATAGAAGGTGAGACTCAATACCCAGTGGAAGTATGTCTGTTGAATGCAATCAAGTTCTGTGGCTATTTTTACTGTGCATCTAGCCTCCAGAAAATTATGGAAAATCATGGCTTATTCTTTAGAGTAGAGGTTAAGTCAACATGAAATTTTGTAGTGGCATTATGCAATTTTTGTATGAATATTGAATTGACTTTAAATGCTAATGATTGCATCCTTCAATTTTCCTCCCAGATTTTGAATATAACCAAAGCTGGAACAAAAATTAGCCAAAATGACAAAAACTTTTTTTTTTTTTTCTCTTCTAAGAATTAGTTGAGGTCACAATTTACCCAAGATTACCCTATAAAATTGAACTACACAATGCTTATGCCTGTGGTTACATACAATCTTTTACAATTGCTAGGCAATTTCTGGAGGCTTATTTTTTTACTCTAAATTTACAGTCCTCTCAGATACCTGTACTGGATTTTCAAGAGACATCAAGTGAATTATTAATGACCACTCAGAAGTTTATGATTCATTTTTGATTATAATTAGGAAAGTGTGCATGAAAACAATTATATTTGAGAGAGACAGCAATTATATTTGAGAGAAAACAAAAGATGTTGAGTACAGTTGTAGTATTTGTCACTCTGAAATTTATGGGTTTTTTTCTATAACCTATGGATTAAATTTATTTCCTACCTGGTTTCTACTTTTTATACTATTAAATTATATAATAATATATATATAATCACTCATCAACAATGTTATCTGATTTTTCCTGTAGGGGCTGATGTTATCAATTTTGATGGCCATGTAGTGTTACCATACAGATTCAGGAACAAGAAAATGAAAACACTGAAAGATGTCATCTCTCTGAAATTTAAGACCTCTGAAAGTGAAGGTGTAATCTTCCATGGAGAAGGACAGCAAGGAGATTATATCACCTTGGAACTGAAGAAAGCCAAACTTGTTCTAAATTTAAATTTAGGTATGCTTTGATTGTTTAGTTTTGTGTACTTTTTAACTCTCCAACAAAAATTATATGTCAAATACTACATCCTGTTTTCCTTAATAATATGTTAAACCATATCATTTACCGGATGATTTGGTAAAAGCAATGTTTTTTCCCTTTCTGTATGTTTGGGGTTTTTTTCTGTTCCATTTCTTCCTTTTTGCTCTGTGTGAGATACTGTGAAAGTAAGATCATACAAAACAGTAGGATCAGCAATATATTGTCATTAGGAACTTGCCACAAACAAAAAAAAAGCCTTGCTAAGAATTATATTTGTCTCAGCTGTGTCTTTGTATGAGAGAAGGGCATTGTCATCAGTGCTAGTGGAATAAAGGTCACCCTTAGGAACCTGGAGAAGAAAAGGTATTAATCTGGGAAGCTGCAGGTCACATGAAGCTAAGGTTTTGCAGCCTTCTTAGAATCTGAGAAGTAGGAGTAGGTAAGGAAAAACTACACTAGTTCACTAGGCAATCTTAGAATAGAATCCTATATATGTTACTCTAGTTCCAGCCTCCTTTTTGCCTCCCAGTAAAAGACTACTGGCTCATGAAAGACCAGATTTATAAAGTACATTTATTATGAAAATTTATCTCATTTCAATTGTGGTTTGTTTGGGGGTTTGGGGGTTTTTTTGGTGTTTTTTGTTTGTTTGTTTTTTCCTTCAGACAACGACAACAAAATTTTATGTAACTTTCCTTAGTTTTCTTACAGGCATTTACATTATTTACATTTGCATAATTTACATAGTTATTTCCACCAGCATTTTCTCCTGCTCTTTTTCTAAATATCAACATGAGCAGATGAGCAGGAGGAAAGCACATCTTCCTATAGCAGTTATCAATTTTTAACAATTTTACTTGCAATACTAACCTATTCATTCCAGTTTCTCCTTATTCTTCAGTTCAATATGTCTTTATAAGCTATTATAACTTCCATATATGTGCTTGGTGAGAGTGTTCTTAAATCACTAGGCTGATAAATGGGAATAGACCCCGTGACACATACTCACTTAAATGTAATGGTTTATGGTGTTGTTCGTCCTAGGCCTGAGAGTACTGTCTTTACACCATAACTGGTGGAAAAGTATGTTCATTTTGCCTAGTGAAAAACAGTGACTTAGGAGGATGAAGAGACAGAGGTTGATTTAGGTTTCTAGAAGCACTGGATTTTTTTGTTTTTCATTGAAGAAACTGAAGCTCATAGACATGTATGGATTTTTTTTATTTTTTTTTTTTAACCAACAGCTGTTGAAGGATCAGTGGCCTACAGCAAAAAGGCAGTATGATAATTTTTAGGAGAGTAATGTCTTAAACCATGGAAGTGTGATTTGCCAGAACGTCATCAACAGGCACAAACCTTAATGTCTAAGTTGCAGGCCTGCTTGATGGTGAGAAATTCTCAGCTCCAGAAATGCTTTAGGGCCTCATGTATTCAGAACATAAAAGAGTGCACCAAGTTATTGGGCACTGCAGTGATTTTTTAAATTTACTGCTGAATTAGTCATTTGCTGCTTCAGTTGAGATCCATGCTATCAACCTTTGCTGGTGTAGCTATGTCAGTCAGATTGCAATGAGATGTGAACTCTGACTGGCATAACTGCACTGGAAACAGTCCCTGGAAAACTGTATGTACTCTTGCTAGTAGTTTGACTTCCAGAATAGGAAGATTGCTCCTGCAGGAGGAAAGCCAAATAAGCTATGTTAGCAGAAGACATTTTTTTCTGTTGCTAGTCAGTCTGCATTGAGCCTTTTTTTATATGCTTTCTGGCATAGCTATACTGGCAGAGCCTACAAAATGTAGAACTCAGACTGAAAAGGCTTATTGTTACCAACATCTATTACCAGGCACGGTGTCTTCATCAACAGTCCTAAATAAGTACAGTTCCAGGGAAACTCAGGACCTGGGTTGAAGGGGACAGCTTTTAATTTCTGTAGCATAGGTATGAAAACACAGAAAACCCCTAGCTGAACACAACTTTACAACTGAAAGTTCGTATTGCTTCTCTGGTTTGACTCCAAATAACTACTGTTATGAGTAACTATTTATACAGTTCACTGATCAGATACTAGCTGTATTTGGTCTAGCTATATGTATTTATGGCAGCAGATCCCCACTGGGTAGATCTTAGCTTCATAGGAGACTGATTTCCTCCAGCTTACTGTGTGTCTAGTATGATTCAGGTGTAATACTGTCAGAGCAAGAAAATAATGTTTGCCTAACTGAGATGAGGTGAGGTGAGAACTGCTACTGTTTTTATTCTCATTTTAGGCAGCAACCAGCTTGGCTCTATTTATGGCCACACATCTGTGATGACAGGAAGCCTCTTGGATGATCACCACTGGCACTCCATAATCATAGAGCGCCATGGCAGAAACATCAATTTCACCCTGGACAGACACATGCAGCACTTCAGAACCAATGGAGAATTCGATTACCTGGACCTTGATTATGAGGTAAATAAGAGAAACTTGTTTGTTTTCATTCAAATTGGTTTTCTAAGGATAAGACCACTGAGAAGAGAAAAGAAATCTAATCTGATTTGTTTTGGTACTTTTTTGTACATTTGCTTTAATTACTTATTCCCGTACATTTCCTGAAATTTTCTTTCCAACATTATATTTTACAACACTGTTCTATCTTAAGTGTAAATTAAGTTTCTCTTCATTAGTCTACTAGATCCTATCTGGTGTAAGAGTGATCTTAGCCTTTTGTTTTAAAATGAGAGATCTATGTTGTTCAGCAAGCTAAGCATACACTGCTTTTTAAATCTGTACAAGCAGCTGCTCTAAGTGGGTAGTAGATTTTAAAAGTATCAAACAACGTTATTCTATTCAGGTGATAATTTTGCACTTGAATCAGAAAGCCTCATTCTGTGGTGAAAATGAGTATTTGTTTTTAGCAAAGCAAGCAGGTTAGAACCTTTTGCTAATGTGAATCTTGATCTTTCTCATCTTAGGTAGGTAGGTACTTCCTTGTATTTTCACAAATATGCCATCAATAACTTCTTCTTATACAGAAGCAATTAAGAGTTAGGAAAGTTCTAAGAAAACTTTTGTTTAATCAGTCAGATTAATACACACAAGTGTTGGGAGTAATTAAACATGGGTTTGTTGTTTGATTGCACTCTGGCTTCTCCTATTATGAACTTAGTTAAAATTTTTAGATGAACTTCAGTGTGTTGTTTATTATAAATTTTGTATAATGACTTTCTCGGACTCTTTACTGTTTCTAATGAGAATTAATGTAATTGGCTGAGCCAAATACATGTATTTCCACCCATGCACCTTTTTAAGCAGTGAGAAGGAATCAAAATGATGTAATGCAGAAAAGTTTGAATTAATTAACTTGCGTGCTGATATTTTTACAAACAATATTTTGATCAAGAATATGTTATGAATGTTAGAAAAAATTACTTATGATTGTAAATGTTACTGAATCACATATTTACTTATATTCTAACAAATCTTTAGCACTGCTTTCGTTGGTAGCAGTTACAATTAGAAAATGATGAGAAAAATATTTTTCCTGTATCTGTATTGCTCATCAAGCATTCAAAATCTGAATAGAGCTACTGAAATCTCACTTATATAGATTTTATTAAAGACTTTCAAGTGAGTGAAATAACAAAAGAACTTAAGATTAGTGACATAAGCCAGGTTTGGGCAATTCACACACACACACATATATATACACACATATATAAAAAACTTCCATATATATGTAGAATGTTTACATAATAGATATATTGCATACAATAAATTTACCCCGAGCAAAAGTAGAATCCAGGAGATTCACATTCCTCTCTTCTCTAACATTAGAGACCTCACTGGCAGTTGTCAAAGACACATTTCAGTCTCCATGTTCATGGATCCCCTTGTGTTTAATGGAACTTATTTACTTGTGTGTGGATACATGTTTCTGTGATTCATATAAATGCAAGATCCTTAACCTCTTCTCCTTCCTTTCCTCTCAGTTATCTCACTGTTTTTGGAGTTAGTCATCACAGACTAAATTTAAATATGTTGCCTTGTGATAAATTAATCACAGTGCATGAACCCGAAGGAATAAATCATATTTGTCATAGAAAAGAAGTTTCTAGGTTATTCTCTTTCAGAAAAGTCAAGTGATCATGAAAGAGGAAGAAACATTTATTCTGACTGCAAAACAAAAATTCCCATGAGTTCCTCTTAACTCACTGTCATGGTACATATTTTTTGCAGGTTTTCTCCTTTTCTTCTTTCCTTTCCATTTTCTCTTGTCCAAACATGTGACTATAACATACAAAAGAATGCTTGACAGCCATTAAAATATTAGTGTCACATTCTTCCATTTATGTAAAGTGCTGTATCTTCTCCAAAGTCAAGTTATGTCAGTTTATCATACCTGAGGATGTGTCCCACAAAACACTTTTACATAGCTGGTATGTGCTATTTATAAAGACTTTGTTTTTCAGCTGTGTATCTTTAGTTCTTATATGACAAGTCAAAGCTTACTTTCTGGGATAGAGAGTTATATCTTACTTTTAAAATGGACAGGCTGTCCTTAGAGCTGCATTGTCATACTCTTAGCAATCACAAATGAATGATATTTAAAAGCCTGGCTTTGTAAAATCTCAGTAGCAGACTACAAGCAGACTTTTTTCTGAGCGTTCGTATGGCAGGGAAGCTAGTTGTCATTACTATTTTTGCTGTCATCTATTAAATAGACATACTTATCATAGATTGCAGGGACTAATCTCAGGAGTCTCATTCGTCATGTTTGGGCTGCAAAATATTAATGAAAACATGTAGAATTTATTCACTTCCAAACATTTCAGAAAAAGATCCTGATGCAGTAGAGAAACTATAGTCTCTGTGGAGTGACAGGGAGAGACTTCATAAGAGATGAACAATTTTAGTTTGTAAACTATTTGGTTTTCTTTATTTTTAGTACTAGAGATTCTGGATAATGCAGTGTTTTAGGGTAATGAAATTTAGCATTAAGAGAAAATTCCTGTTCGACCCTGGTGACTGAGTCTTTGCAGTGGTTGTCTTCTTAATCTCTATGGAGCTGATCTGGCCTGCTGAGTCATGTAGGAACCCCTCATTGACTATAACTACATGATAAAAGCATGTTCTCATTACTGGAAGGTACTTCTCTCTAACAGGATGGCATCTTTGACTATGTGATTCTGTAAAATTCTTCTAGACTGAAGTAGATATATAAGCATTAAAGGAAACAAGTGCATTGTATTGAAGACCACCACTGCTGTGTTGTAGTGTGAGCTCTGGCACACAGTTAGAGCTGAGATAATGATTTGAATCAGATTATCCCACTAATTTCATGTCTCCTCTTGTTTAGAAAAATACTGTGTTGAACATTTATTCCAAGTTCTTTCTTTGAAATACATACTCAGGATTGATCAGAAGAGCAGACCATATGCAAACAACTGTGATGTGTGCCTGCTCACTGTTTAGAGAATTGTAATAATACTTGGGATTTACTACCAAAAATATTTGAAATCACAAATTCATTAGAGATTTTTTTTTCTGCTTAGGCAGTGCTTATTTGATGCTTCCTCTTCCAGTAACCGGCATTGCCAGCTCTCTCATTCACCACGTTTGAGTGTTCAATGTAAGCAAATACATGTACAGCAAATTTGTTTAGAAGTCTTTGCCCTCCAGTAACTGTCTACCAATTTGTGTTTCATTCAAAGATAACCTTTGGAGGCATGCCTTTTTCTGGGAAGCCAAGCTCTAACAGTAGGAAAAATTTCAAAGGCTGCATGGAGAGCATCAACTACAATGGCAACAATATCACCGACCTTGCCAAGAGGAAGAAATTGGAACCTTCTAATGTGGTAAGAGCGTACTTTAATGATCATCTAAATTTCTGCTTCTCCTTCTGAAGAACACTGGATGGTTTGTGTTTGTAGCTGATATGCTTGTGATATACTGGAATGATATAGAACACAAACCAGATTTTATCACATACCCAAAGATCTTACTTAGTGCATGTTTGTGACTTTTTATTATTATTATGCCTAAGCATTTTAATTCTGGGGTCCCGTTTCATCTTTCCAAAATTAACCTTCAGTGTCAGATAGCTACTTCTTAAAAGAAAAACAGCTGAACCACTAAGTAGTTCTTTCCTCTCCTGCCAAATTATAGTAATCCAAAGCCATCACAGGCAAGATTTATTATGAAATCAGTTGACGTTTTCTCCTGGCTTTAAGTCTTGTCATCTTCCATCCCTGCAGAGATAGTTGGATTGATGGAGTGCAAAAGTCATTGGAAGGGGATGCTTCTACAGACTGTTCTGGTCGCTCTGGAAAGACTCAAGATATTAGACTTAAAAATCATTATTTAGTTTATTAACAGAGCTTATTAACATTCTATTCTGTTTTTTTTTTTTTCTCTTGCTTAAGCATTTCTAATTGCTTTCATGTTCAAATTTGTAACTTTATGGGCAGAGTGATTAAGAAAGAATGTACTTTAATTACTATATTTTTAAGGCTATAAATGTTCCTAAAATTGCATGCTGTCATACAAAGGCAATGTGGGTAAGAACTAAGTATATTACTGCTATGAATTGAGATGGTTTGAAGTTGTTCTAGGCTTTCTTCTGTACAAGTTTACAGCCTTCACAAAGTCCTGCTAACAATAATGTAATTTACGTAATAAAGAGAAAATATGTAGTGATGATGAAGTAAAAAAGGTTGATTACCAATTGATTACTCCTTGGATAGTAATACTGAAGTTCCATATAATTGTATGAACAATATTGCTAAATGGTCAAGTCAATATGAATGATAATTTTGAATATATATTTGCCTGTACAAACTCAGTAATATAAACTGGTATTTAGAACCTTCTATGCATCGATTTCTTCAAGTTATTGCCAAAACCAAAGAGCATAATATATATGCCATGGAGGAAGACTATACTTTTAGAATTTTTTTGACCCAGTTGCATGAACTCCTTAATCGTGGACTTTATTTTTTTTTCCAAAATTGCCTGTGATTTCCTGCCGTCAGTGCTTTTTAAGTTTATAATGTCACCATGCTTTTCAAAGATTGATGCCTGATTTAGAAGAGGATCTTTGTACAGGAGCAAACTTTCCATTTTGCACAGTCTTGTCCACTAAGTTAGTAGACATATTCTTAAAGCCTCTTTCTTAACAGAAGTCGTACTTAAGAGGCTTCTGTAGTGAGAATCCTATCGTTTCAAAAGCGTGGCATAGCTAGCAGGCCTGTAAAATCTCTGTAAAAACTATTTGTTTTGTTTTGTTCTGTTTTGTTTTTGAAGTTCTGTTACCTGTAACATGAAAGAAAAAGCTTTGGCATTGTTAGTGCTACATCAAGAGGCTTTGGGGTACTAGTTTAATTTGATGGTTCTGTGGATTTCCAATACTGAGAATGGTTATGAAAGTAAAAGTGACCTTTGTTTTCAGTAGAATTACTTAAATTGCTTCAGGTCTTCAAAACTACAATCCATTTTACTCTTAACTAAAATCAGCATGGATTTTTAAGTTTCTTACAAAAGGGTAGTTCGTTGTTTTGTGGGGTTTTTTTAGTTTTTTTAGTGGACATGAAATACAGACTAAGTTAAGACTATTGTTGTTGTTAATTGTGTTTACAATGATGGCACTTTAGCAATGCAACAAGGATCTCCATTGCAGAAGATCCTGTACAAACCTGTAGCGGTAGACACACTCTGCCCTAAACAGTGTATTATCTGCAGAGGCAAGAGAAACAAAATGGGACGGAGTGGAAAGAAAACAAAGTAATCAGTATGGTGATGAGAAGTCAACTCTTGTAGTCCTGAGTTGACTCAGGACTAACACAGAAAGAGGGAATGCACTTGCAAACAATCTTCTGGTCCATCTTTTCTGTTTTCTACTAAAATTTAACAAGCTTTGTAGGACTTTCATTACCTTGCATAACTGCAGAATACTGACCCTTGTCAGAAGAGACTAGAATATGTAGCTAACAAGAAGAAGTTCAGAGAAATTTGAGTTTAGGAGTTCAGTTACTTTCTCAAATTTTCCTACCTAGATGTATATTAAGGGCAGACAGTGTGAATACTAATGGGATTTAGTTTCCACACAGCAGTGTCTCCAGTTTTAAAGCCTGCAACTGAAAAATGCTGAGGGGGTTTGTATTTGTGCGCTCTGTCCTTACATCCACTAGGTCTATGCTTCATCCACTTTTGCAGCTCTTATGCCATGTATATACAATGACATAAAAACTTATGATGAGTAGCTTTTTTTAAATTATTGGTGTTAAATGAACTCTATGTTAAACTCAAGGATGACTAATAAGATATTTTGAGGAAAATACTGAAATAACATGAGAAACATTAGCATGCAGTACATTGCCTGTACTGTATAATCTATCCTCATTTAACAGGTATTGTAGTCTTAATAAACTCATTACCTCTCTTTTGGGAGCTACATAATCGGCCAGTAGCTCTAATAATTGGGAAAGGTTTTATGACCCAGTAGTATTTCCACAGGGGATAACATCTGAATGTGGGTAGGCAAAATTGATTTATAAGAAGTAAGCATGAAGCTAATTTGCAGCACAGATTAAAGATCATGATATAAAGCCCAAAATAGGATGTTTTCACCATTTCCCTTCCAATGTAGTATGAAAAATTCTCTGATAAGACCAACAGTTTTGGTGTAAAAGCACAATATATGTTTGACTTCCAGATGTCATCACCCAGAGAACTATTCAGCAAGTCACTCTGAATCTACAGAAGAGGATCTCTTTCTCTTTGAAAAATGAGGATGCTTTTATAGAGACACTCTGCCAGAGTAGCTCGAACTGCTGACCTAGACCTAGTGATCAATCTATATCAGATGGGCTTTACTTAAAAGAGGAGACATCTTGTGAATTATAGTCATAGAGGGAATAGATAATCCAGTTCAGATTAAACTGAATGGCTCAGTAGGGAAAATACTAACTAGCAGAGAAATTAGAGTTATATGTTACTTCCTCAAGAAATCTTTTATGCAGTTAGGCTGTTCATGATAAATGCATTCAGTGATGCGAAAAAGGATTTGAATTCCTTCAGTGCCATTAACATTAATAGGTGTTATACATGCACGAATACAAAGCATCTGGATGACAGGAGAATGTCAACTGCATATGAAAGCCTTCTTGTTATAAGGAAATGGTTAGTTCTTCACAGCAACACAGCAGCAAGAGAAACTCTTAAAAATGTCTAACACTGCTTTCTGAGCACTACTTAATTGGCATCTGTGACTAACTGTGAGATGTCATCCTTTACAAAATGCTGTTGCCCTCTGTGTCTACACAGGACTGCCTGAACTATGCAAGAGAAGTTATTTCTAAACCACAGGGTGACATATTATACTGAGAATGTTAACAAAGGGTTACAAAGGGTATTGCAGTCACTCTCCAGGGTTTTTTTTCTGCACGTAAAATTTGTGGTTTAACCAAAAGTATTCTGTAACACATTTGGAAATGTTCAGACTAAAACTATTCAAACAAATAGGTAACTATTTTTATTTAATGCTTAGCTGGCTGAAAACTTAAAATCTCTAGGCAACATTTAGACTAAAGAAAAACAGAATAGCCAAACAACTTAGCAGCAAAGGAGATCTTTGCCTTTACTTGGAATATAGTAGTAAATTCTCTCATTTAAAATGTAATTTAAAAGCTTCCTATAGTTGTTTTATCAAATTATTTTCCCAAATCATAGGATTTTTTTTGTTATCCATACAACATAGGTATATGAATATAACATGGCTTGTAATGCTGAGATTTTATCATAAAGATAGGAACAAAACTTTTAGGACATTAGCATAAAGAAATCTCTACTTTCAGATTATTGGAAATACCAGTGTTTCTTAATTGATGAAGAAGGCTGCCAACCTGATAGTCTAGTTGCTACTAGTTCTACTGTTCTTCCTAAGTAGATTTTTAAAAAATATTTAAGGGTTTGGTTTTTTTCTTTGAGATTTATATGTAAGTATGGCAGTATAACTTCTGACACTTTTGTAGGTAAAAGAGGTGGTTATGCACAGTAATCTAAGAATCTCTTTGAGTGCTAAAGAAACTCTATTATTTTTATTCATTTAGTTTTCACACAGAAATACTTTATAAGAAGCTGAACCTGGCACACATTTGTTATCTTGCTATGACACAGATAATTGTCTTCTGACGTGTTGTTCCTTTAAAAAGAGGTAGTCTTGGACATGGGCAAATGAATGCTAAATCTTGCTTCCTTATTGATGTCATCTGGCCCATCTCAAAATGAAGATAATTACTTTAAAAAAATTTACTCAGGACTTTTCTCCTACACCTTTTCAAACACAAAATTTCTACCTTACTTCCAAATTCCCTAACTTTCCTCAAGATAAGCTGTCAGATGCATTTATACACTGTGCATCCAAAACTATGTGACTTAACAACTTAGAACAGGAAGTCTGTAATATAGAGTTTAAAAATATTTTTGTGCTAAAGATGATGACCGACTCCTATTGTGATTCTGAACAGTGTTTAGCTGGAGCACTGTTGTTCAATCTCTCTCTCTCTTTTTTTTTTTTTTTTTTTTTTTTTTTGATGTACAAATAAATATCAAAGGATCTGTTGTCTTGATCATGGTAATAACTTCCATATTGCATCAGATAAATGTCTTCTTTCCCAAATTGAACTGAAATTGCCACAGAGTGTCCATCTGCCACAATGCATCAGAAAACCTAACCACAGAACAGGATCCACTTTGCCACATTAGAGGAATTCTTCAGTACAGGAATTTTTCCTGTTATATTTTCACTGATGCATTAAAAAGTCAGTTCTGGACAGAAATTGCAACAAATTATTTGTGATTTCTAAGGAAAAAATAGTAATACGTCTTACCATTGTGGTCTTTCCTGAGAAATGTCATGAGAACCAGAAAGAAAAACTAATGTCTTTAATTCTAGTCTTGTTTACAGATACATTTTTAAGCCTTGGAAATCAATAATATTGATTGGATTTTTGTCAATTTCCCAAAAAGTAAAATTTTACAGTATGAAAACTTCAGTTTTCAGAGAATAATTTTCAGAGAAAATTATTGACTAATTACAAATATTCGGCATTGTTCATGACCATCTACTCCAAATCCTACTCTTTCATGAAATGAAGTTTTAGCTTATCTAGTATTATCAAGTGCAAAACAATAAACAGAGAGGCTAGCTCTTCACGATGTATTAAACATCCTTCTTTCATAGCTTCATGTATTGTATTGATTGATACATTGATATAAGGGTATTTGGAAAGCTGTATTTCATTTTTATAAAGGATGAATTATTTTTCTGTTATAGGCTTCTTTGGTGACCATGAGCAAGCTCAGATTTTTCTGTGATTAATTTCTTCATCTTTGAACTGGGAATATTAATGCTTTCATCTAAGCTTTATCTTAGACTATAAATCTTGAGGGCAAAGCCTGCCTCTTACTGTGTGTATGTAAAGTACAAAACTTAATGGGGCCACTGCTAGACAAAACAAACATCAGCAACATTATAATAGTTACATAGTGATAATAACATTTTTACATTCAACTTGCATTGATCACAGTAGTCTCTAGGCTGAATGAAGGATAGAATACATTTCTAGAGGTAGCTATGAATTTAGTGGAACATTATGATTTTGCTTATGGTTTTGCTTTTTTGTGTGTGTTTTACTTAGGGAAATTTAAGTTTTTCTTGTGTGGAGCCACATACAGTGCCTGTCTTCTTCAATGCCACCAGTTACCTTGAGGTTCTTGGTCGTCCAAGCCAGGATGTGTTTTCAGTCAGTTTCCTCTTCCGAACCTGGAACCCCAATGGACTTCTTGTCTTCAGCAACTTTGCAGATGACCTGGGGAATGTTGAGATTGACATAAATGAGGGCAAAGTCAGTGTCCATATCAATGTCACCCAACTGAAGAAGAACCGAATAGACATCTCATCAGGTAACTGGATTTTTTTAATTGGTATTGGTTTTGGTGGTGGTGTTTAAAAGCATCATGGACCTAAAAATTAGAACACTTGCTTTACAAAATTTAAAATTTAAATTGTGACTATATTAAATCCTTTATTGTATGTTTCATTGAGTAAGAGGTAGAGGAATATTGAAACAGTTGTTAGATTAAAAAAGAAGACACAAAACTTATTCTGTCATGAAACCCAGAAAACGTATCATCCATTATCTAGGAGACAGCATTGCTTTTTTTTTCAGTATCTAACTAAGGAGGTTTTGGAAAACGCTAGGTAGAAGGTACGGAATTAGTTTTGTTACTGTAAGAAAGGTTAGGTGTTGGTATAAGTCGATCAGCCATTTAAAAATACTTGATACTTCCATTTTGATAAATTATACATTCGGTTTAGATTCTTTATGGTCATTTCTGGATCAGCTGTAACCAATATAGTATTGGCTACATCATATCAGGTAACACTTTTTCTCAACAAAGTCATGACCTAATCATGGGTTGGAAAATACAGGTTTGCAAGCAAATGGGTCTAGCCCCCGCATAAAAAAAAATAACAACAGTGTTTGTTTAAGTAGCATATGTGGCGACTTAGTTTATTAGCCAAAAAAGGGATGCTTTTTGCTTAAAATCATCTGTGGTTACTATTTTTTCCTCATTTCATGGTGAAGTCTTCTGTTTTCATCAGCAGAATTGATATACTGGTATAGCTCTGAATGTATGATGGTGGGGTTTATGTCTACTCTTCTGTTTGATTTCAGTTTGAAAATACATTGTCTACATAGTGATATAAACAGGGACTTGAAATGTAAGGAAAAGAAAAAGATGCCTTTTTTAAATGAGAAAACATACATTATGTAGGAAAGTGACATTTTATTTGGCAAGCGGTCATTTTTGTAGGTTATCTATTTTCACTCCATTAATGAAATAGAGCTGAGCATGAAATGAAATTAATTATTTAAAATGAAATGAATAAAATATGAATTATAACAACTAAAAATCAGAATTTATCTGTTTTGTAAAATGAAAATATTTTTTAAGAAAAATACACCATGTTTCTTTCCATAATGACTTTTTTTTTTTTTAAGCACAAAAAATTGATACCATAGATTACAAGGTAGTATTTTGATTTACAGAAGTATCAAGACCTGGTCAAATATGTCTATTATACTACACAATAGAACAACTGCTTTTTCCCCTCCCTAACAGTGTTCAATTACGTGTTCTAATGCCAGCTCCGACTATTGTTTTTTAGCTTGCCGGCCTCTCATTTTAGTCACAAAGCCATTACACACACGTGTGTGCATGCATGGTGAACTTCCTCTGACAACCAGGGGTTTTTGTCTATTATATGAGCTCTGCTGTGGATGCCGTGTTTGGTAGCTTTATCTGCCACTAAACAGTTTTCCCACCTTCTCAGCAGTGATGACTGCTGCCAAAATCTGCAAAGATCATTTCAGACTAAGCTAATTTGTGAACCTGTAGTATGTGTAGGCCTGTAGTTAGGTGTAGCAATTCAAACTGACCTGTACCCAAATTAAATTTAAAAGAAAAATAAAAATAAATAAATAAATCTAGGTGATCCTGCTCTAGCTGGGGGGTTGGACTTGATGATCTTTTGAGGTCCCTTCCAACCCCTAATGTTCTGTGATTCTGTGATTTCGTTCTCTTTGTTATATATTCATGAAAGAATTAAGTAATATTTTGGTAATACAGTAGGGTCTTGAACAAGAATGTTTTGTCAAGCTGATAGTGCATCATAATTAGGTAACACATGGGATTATGACCCTCCTTCTTTCTTCCTTAGCACTGCCCACTACAAATCTCAGTTTATAGAGAGAGGTGGCTACTGATGATGCTTTTAGTCCAAGGAAGACTTTAGTAATGATTAGCCAAATATTATGAGAAGTAAAGATTTCACCAATTTTCCCGTAATTTTGCCAAGTGTATATGTCGATATGAAACCAATTTCAGATCCATTGCTTTTGTGTTTGGGTAAGTAAGCATATATGAAAACTTTTTATTTGCTTTTCTGCATTCTCCAGACCTTCACCCACAGCAACAAAAAATCCCCAGCTACTGAGATGTAAAACTAGAGTACTCATATTCTGCCTTTCTTCTAAAATATTCTGAATTGACTATTATTCAGAGTAAATATTTTCAGTCTGTATGATCAGTTTAAATAATAGTCCAAGTATCATATACAGCCATTCTTGTTTATAGCCATAATGCTGTTTCTAAGCTCCATACAATCCAATATCTACATATTGCTGTCTGAGTATCTTAAAGAGTTAGTAGTTTCCTTCGTTATTATAATTTGTACCATAATAAAAAAACATTTATTGTTTAATTTTCATTGTATGGATTTTTTATATTTGCATAGCTACCCTGGGAAAGCTTTGATTTATTTTAATACTTGGATGCTGCTTTTGTTGCAACAGGCATTTCATTGCCTGTGGATTGAATTTTGTGTGTGAACATAAGAAAACGAAATATGGCATCTTCCAGGGAAGGCTGCAGAAGGAATGCTGCTGTTGTACGGCAAATATCACAGCAATGTTCTTACTCCCTTCTTGTGCAGGGAATTAATAGATGTCAGCGTATAAACCTGCTGGGTCTATGTAGAAGTCAAAGTGGTCTCCCTTTGGCACAAAGATTTCTGACTGTTGTGGTCCTCTAGTTATAAGATACACATTTTTTTCACTGATTAATTTTACCTGCTGGCAAAGTAGAATTTTCTGTAGACAAGTATTCAGCCTTCTATATAACAGCATGTGTAGACTATGAATAATTAGACTTGTGCCTTACTGGGATGTACACATCCTGGTTATCACAAAGGATTAAGCTAACTAAAACCATAGCCTAGATGCAGGTGTCTTATGAATTTCCTAACTTTGCTTATGCAGGCATAGCTTATGCATGTCACCTGCAATAGCATATTTTCCGTGAAGGAAACTAAAGTATCTTATTCCTTAGTCTGTACACCTCTCACAGTTTACTGACTTGCTTTCAGTTAGCATCTTTTAATGTCCGCTTTCCATGTTAACATGGGTACATTATCAATTCATTCTGGGTCATAGTCTACCTCTGGCTGTAGAAGTCGTTGAACTGTCTGTCAAGGAATTAGGTGAGAAAATTGTTTGCTGATGTGCAGCTGGCAGAGTTTGTTCCTGCGCATCTCTGGGCTAAAGATACTGGTATGGAACAGAGTTTTAGTTTATCTGATTTTCAGTGTCATACTACTCCTTAAACACTGACTCAGAGAGCTCTAACTTAACATGAGTGGAGTTTAGATAAACAGGAGATAAAAATGAAATAAGGCCTAGAAGGTACAGTTAAAAGAGCTGCACATTACTCCCATATGCCTCAGAGACCTGTGTTTACTACTTACATATAGACCCAGTAAAGTGAAAAGTTCACAGGACATTGTAAAAAATTTTGTGGAGAGCTGTAAGGTTTTGAGGCAAGAACATCAAATAATCAGCAAGCAGAATCAACTGCCTTTTAAGAACAGTGAGAGCTACTACTACTCTGAGAAATCAGAAATAGGTTTATACTTTATTTTTTATGCAAATTAATTCTACTATTTCTATTCCATATAGTGAATGAAGGGATACAACACTCTAAGGTGGTCAAATAGAAAGCATGACAGCAAAAAGTTTAACTTCTGTGTAAATAGTGACTATGAAAGATTTACATAACATGATGCAGGAAAACATCTGGATCAATAGTAGGCAATTTATGGGAATCGTGAAGCATACATTGCTTTGCATTTAAAATCACAGAAATTGAGAGTTGCCATCAGGCAATCTGTTCTTAGCAGTTTTCTTTGTCTCCCAGAGGTCCTTCCCTGCTCTCATCAGTTGCCTTTTCTGTTTTTGTCAGGGATAATTTTTTCACAGTGTTAGCAGATCACAGAAAGAGCTCTTAGGTCTTATTTAATGTTATTCTTTGGTCTTCCAAAAGGCACTGAACTGTTCCTTTATTTATTTAAACACATGTCCTGCCCACTAGAGATTTCACTATATTCAATTCTTCATGAACCTCTCTCAGTTTCATAATCAATCTTCTTCATCTTTACTGGAGCAATAAGTCATCTCAATACTTTATTCTGGGAATATTTAAAATAAAAATAATTAATTATTATTATTAAAATTATTTCATGT
>JAAGNO010030109.1:43271-54087 GCA_033439905.1 Ceryle rudis | reverse complement strand
ATTTAATTATTATTATTAAAATTATTTCATGTATCTGAAGCTTATTCACTCATTGTTTTCAGCCTGAGACATTCCTACTCTCTGTCATGCCTTAATTCCCTCTTTCATTCTGTTGTTGCTACTTTTAAGAAATCTCAGATAGTTGATGTTACCATTAGAAGATCCTAGATAACTTTCTGTAGATCCCTTCTTGTTTTGAAAAAATGCACTCTATTTTCTTCTTTGATGATGTTTAATGCCACTTTCAAACCTCTGCTTCATCTCTATACATCTGACTAAAACCTTTAAATATATCTGTGTTATGAAAATTATTACGAAAATTCCATATTTACATTACATGGGCTGAAAAGAATCAGGGATGTTTACATATATTGTAGTCTAGTATATATTATTTTTCTGTTAGTAGTAACAGACTTCCTGCTGACCTGGCAGAGCAGAATCTCAGATTTTACTTAGCCTGGCTGTAGCTTGTTTAACATTGGCCAGATGACTAGTCCCTGGCTTGTCCTGGATGAAGGGTTGGAGTGTACCCTCAGGAAGTTTGCTGTTGATACAAAACTGGGAGGAGTGGCTGACACACCAGAAGGCTGTGCTGCCATTTAGAGAGATCTGGACAGAATGGAGAACTGGGGAGAGTGGAACCTAATGAAGTTCAAGGGCAACAATAGGTAGGAATAACCCCATGCATCAGTACGTGTTAGGGGTTGACCTGCTAAAAAGCAGCTTCATGGAGAAGGACCTGTCAGTCCTGGTAGACATCAGGTTAACCATGAGTTCTCAGTGTGCTCCTGTGGCCAAGAAGTCCAATGATATCCTGGAATGCATTAAGAAGAGTGTGACCAGCAGGTAAAGGGAGGTTCTTCTCCCTCTCTAATCTGCCTTAGTGAGACCACATCTGGACTACTGTGTCCAGTTCTGGGCTCCCGAGTTCAAGAGAGACAGGCAACTACAGGAGAGAGTCCAATGGAAAGCTACAGATATGATTAGGGTACTGGAACATCTCTCTTATGAGGAAAGGCTGAGAGAGACATGGGGCTGAAGAAGAGAAGACTGAGATGGAATCTTACAAATGCTTATAAATATCTAATAGGCAGCTGTCAAGAGGATGGGGCCAGTCTCTCTACAGTGGTCCCCGGTGATAGGACAAGGAGTAATGGATACAAACTGGAACACAGGAAGTTTCACCTCAACATGAGGAAAAACTTCTTTACTGTGAGGGTGACAGAGCACTGGAACAGGATGCTCAGAGAAGTTGTGGCGTTGCCTCTGGAGACTTTGAAAACCCACCTGGACATGTTCCTGTGCAACCTGCTCTAGGCAAGCCTGCTTTGGAAAGAGTGTTGGACTGGATGATCTCCAGAGGTTCCTTCCAACCATTCTGTGAGTCTGTGATTCTGTCCTGGGCTTCAGCTTGGTGAGGCAATAAATACCTGGTAAAAAACTACAATAAATATTTTACAGTATCAGTAAAGCGTACACTCTTTTTCCCCTAACACAATTTTGAGTGTAAAGGAATATTTTACTTCAATATGCAGTTTAGTTTCCAGTTTGTAGTACATATGAAAGAGACAAAGTTGATTAGCCCTGTGGTTATACTTACTGCCTGATTTTGCTTACTGAGTGGATTTTTTTCCTGTTTTTTTTCATGATCTTGCCAGTTGTTTCTTCAAAACAGGTCTCTGAACAGTAAAAAATCCTGTCCATTCCCTACCCAGCATTCTGTTAAGTGTTCAGTAAGCATTGTTTCAGCTGTGAACAGACCAGCAAAGCTGTTGTACAAAGTCAATAGCCTTGATTCTGCTTTTTCTTATGTTAATCTTATTTAGACACTACCAGCATTTGATTGATGAGAGTTATATTAATAAACTCGCTGTTAGTAAGAGGAAAATCAGGCCCACTGAGAGCTGGAATAAAGATTTAATTAGAAGAAATAAGCTACTGATGGTGCAGAATTACACAGGTGAAATACTTAAAGCTTGTGTATAAATCAGGAGTTAAACATCCTATTGACTTTTTCTCTGAGGAGTAAACTGTGATTAATATCTTTACATTTGTGCATGTCCCAGCATAGGGATTAATAATAGGAAAGAATCTCAGAAAACAGTCAAGAGATTTATCTTTACTGTTCCATATAGTTTTGGAGTAAATTCTGCTTTAGACATCATAGGATTCAGGCAAATTTCTTGGAAACTGCTGGGTTTACCCAAAGAATTGATGGAGGCAATGCTAGTCTGACAAAACGGAAGAAAGTGATGTTGCTTTCTCTAAGAACTTTTTAAAAGTAAATTTCCAATGTAGTTTTGCACACCCAAAGGATTCTGATATTCTGCTAGTTTTAAAATTCATTTACTTTTAATATATGCTACCTGTCTTCCCCATGAATCTACTAAAATTTTTTGATCTTGCAATCAGGAGAATAAATTGTTGATGAAGTTGTATTAATTTGTAAGCTTTAAAAAGTTAATGTCTTCTGTCTTGAGCACAGGAGAAATCAATTGGAAAATGTCATACTCCCACCTCTCTCTTTGCCAGAAAAACTGTTATGAAACTTTTCCCAAAGCCACATGCAAATGCAGTTCAGTTCAGGATTAAGACACAGCCTAATTTTCTTCCACTCAGTTTCATCTACCTGCTTCAGCAACTTAACTCAAATTCCTTCAAAACCAAACTTTCCTGAAGTATTCAACTGGTAGCCCATTAGCAAACATGAAGTGTTGCTTTGCTCAAAGTAATAATAAACATTCAAAATAACACTTCTGAAGAAACACCTCATGGCTTTGTAATGTTTATAACAGCAAACTGAATCCCTGTTGCAATACAGAAAAGATCTTCCCTTCCTCTTGAGAGAAGGTGAAGTTTTTGCAGTGGCAGATTCTAAAATAATCATTGATTTACCCACTGTTTACTTTCTCACTTGTTCTTTTCATAGATAGTTCTGACCTTTCATATCTAAACACCTCTGCTCAGCTTAAATACTGGAAGCTCTGTGAAGATCCCTTACCCCACAGTACAAATGTTAAGCTGCTAAAAAAATGAAAATCATCTCCTTTGACTCATAATATCTTAACAGAGAAGCTTTCAGAGTGTTCAAAATCATCTCCATTAAATTGAATTAATCTGCTCGAAGCTTCTTTTTTCCTTTTCTAACTCTCCTAGTTAACAGCTTGTTCTGTATATTAGTTGCTGCTCAAGGCTGCCTTCAGTTCCTCCTGTCAACCATAAACTTATTAAAACCTGAGGTATGAATATCTTTTTGTCATATTTATCTGTATTAAATAAATCACACTTCTCCCCATGGAATCTCTCCGGGAAGCATTCCACCCTTCTGTCTTTCTGCTAGATCTCAAGTCATCTGAATTGCAGTTCATTTATATTTTAGATCTTAGGGGTTAAGATAACATCCTTCAGGTAAAAAAATGTCTCTGTCTGACAGATCTAAAGTGGTACTCTTCCAGTGACAAATCCCAGGGGCGTTTTATGAGGGAATTGAGGAGTATTTTTTGCCTCTGTTGCTAAATGAAGGTTTAAATAGGGAATGTGTATACACAGAGCAAAAGTGCACCTCTGGTGGGAAGATAACTTTTCCCGCCACATCTTTTCCATATTACTGATACTAGATTATACACTGAAAGTTATTAAGTGAAGGCAGATACCCGTGAGGCACTTGTCAGATTGATCAAGATGAGAGACACAAATTCTGTCCACAAAAGACAGCATGATGACTTAGCATCAGAAGTCTGAATATTGGAGAATCATTTTCTTTCCAGAGAGACAGTTTTCTCTCTTTGTTTCTCTCTGTATGTTTATTTTTGGCTGAAGACTTTAAATAGTGAATGTAGCTATATGGATAGGTATTATGGTTTTGAATTCCACAGAACTGAGAAACAGACATGCTTGTAGTAGTATTATTCTTTCTTCTACATCTTTTTCTTGTAATCTGGTTTTTGCATCTCAGTACAATAGACTCTCAAACCAGTCAGAGCAAGAAGTAGATTTCTTGACTGCAGAGTTTTTCTTTTAAGAAAACTGATGATTATAGTTCAGGTTTTTTTGTGAATTCTGCTTCATCAGTCAATGATTTTCACTAGAGAGTTATCTACTAAGTACAAGCTATGCATTCTAAAACATAGACAATACCGCTTTCAGATACTTCACTGAGAGCAACGCAACTCTGCTGGTTGCACTGGTACCTTGCAAGCACAGAGGAACCCGAGAATCAAGAAAGCAGGCTATTCTCATTGACAGGCTTCCCAAATTTATACAGGAGGCTGAAGTTCAGTTTCCTTGTTTTGGCCTCATTTCCTCTGGGCTGTAGAACAGAGTTAGAAGTGACCTTTGCATGTCATTGTCTATTTTAGCTCTGAAATATGAAGTAAGGCTTTTTACAATTACTCTTTAAGCAGTCCCTGTGTTCCACTGAATTTCATTCAGGAAAAAAAAGTACAATAGTCAATAGTTAAATGGTAATTTTATCTTTCAACTAGAAGGAATGTAAATTACATGACTAGAGCTGGACAGAACTCTTTGGAACTATATCCTTTTAATTCTTTTTTTATTCAATAAGTTTGACAGGAAGCAGAATCAATTTTAGTTTCTTTCCATGTTGCCATTGCTTACTCCATCCACATCAGTTATTGACAGTCTTGTTCTAGTCAAGTCAGTGAAAATTTTGGTTTCGACTTTGATAAGCCCCTTAGCACTGAATGCTACCAAGGTGCCCAATATTTTTCAGTTAACTGAAGAATGAAGGCCTTTACTTCAGTGGGTCCCCTGCATATTTTTGTTGAATACAAAATAGCATGAAAAGACATCTCTGTAAAGATTGGGTTAGCAAAACATGGATGCGTAGTTAAAACCAGTATTACCTCTTGGATCAGAAAGAAGACAATATTGAAAGGAAATGGCAAAATATACTTTTATTTGTGTTTTAAAGTCTTTCAGGGCTTAACGTGTTGATTGAGGTGAATGTGGGTTGGGTTTTTTTTCCATTCTTATTTTCCTTTTAGATTATTAATAACGAAATAAACAAAAGGATACAATCAAGATAGGAGCTGTAGTTATATTTGGTTGTTTATGCACAGACTGACAGCAGTATCCCCAGGACACCACTGAGTATTCGTATAATATAAAGGGAGATGAAAGGAATGTTTTCTAATATCTGAAAGACTAGGTCTCAGAAATATCATGTTCTTTCCCCCAGATTACTAGTTTGCCATCTTTGCCTCCCCTTTCATAAAGGTGGCTTGTTGAGGAAGCCCATTTCCAGGATTCACAAACCTATGCTCAACATGGTTTGTCATAGATAGCAACATGACAGTAATCTCACAATAATGTCAGTCAACTATTTCAGCACTATTATGAATACCATGTGGCAACACTGGCTTAAACTTCCTAGTTTTGTAAAAGCCCAGTTTTCTGTTAATGACAGGATGAGATGGTTCCTGTAAACTTTTCTGTAGATGTACTACTTGAAAAATGTGACTTGACTTATGCTATGGTAGCTTTTTAGTCCTCCTAAAATGAAAGATGAAACTTTTACTGGAAACTAGTAAGAAATATAGGAAATCTATTTGAAGTAATTTTTTTACTTTTTTCAGAGAAAAATATTTGTCTAAGATCATCTTGTGATAACCCAGCATATAATTAATCAGCTATAATAACTTAAACATATACTTCTGCTGCCTATTATGATATTTTGTAAATGGCTATGAGTAAGTGGAGTAGTAGAGGATAAAAGAAATACACTCACCTTTTATTTGACAGCATAAAGTTATAGTCACTGTACCTACGTATATGAACCGTTGTGCATATAGCCATATAGCAGTCAGAGAATTTACTCAGCTTATTTGCCTAGTCTGCTGTGAAGGAAGTTCACAGAGCATTAGCATTTGATAAAACAGTAAGGCCACTTGAATGGGTTTGGGAGACACAGGGCAGAGAACATGTGAATCTACACTCTCAGGTCACTCCCTGTTTCATTTCAAGATCCTGCTGCTCTGACTGTCCCCTCTGAAAACTGACTGTACTGCTCCTAGGATATCATCCTTCAGTGAGATCAATAGTTCCCCCACCATCAGCACCAAGATGGAGGAATAGTTCAGTGGTTAGATGTGTCCAGAGCCTATTACAATAGACAGTATGGAATGAACATCAGCTCTTACTCTGGCTGGCTGGCTTGTCCTTGAACACTGTTCTGCAAGGGTCTGTCCCTTTACAGACTGTCATACTACCCCCCACTTCTGTACACACAGCATATTCTGTATGTCATTGCTTAAAAAGAGCAAATATCACAGAGGATGAGGTAACATTCTTATTATTCATCACTTTATGAAGAGATACCTGCTTTTAAAATCATAACATTACCAATATATCTCTGACACAAAGAAAGATGTGTGATGTCAGAAGAGCCAAACAGTTGTGACAAGTTCCTCTAGCCATGGTCATGTAACAATAATCATACCACAGGCATGAAACAGGTTAGTGTTGCACATGGCTTATACAGTGTGGGCATGTGGGTCAACAAGATGAAGCCCCAGAGAGTGGGTACTGATCCAGAGACTCTTCCGCACACTGTATAGTGTGGACACAAATGGATTGCTGTAGGGACCAGTCATGAGCACTGCAGAGGTGACCTGTGTAGGGTGAACTGTCCAGGGGAACACAGATCATTCCTTGATCTGGTATCAGATACAGCAGAGACACAGCTTGTGTTACTTCAGAAACAAGAAATCACATCAGAGAGGGTGCAGGCTAGAAGGCAGCTTGTAGATGTCAATGAAAAAGGAAAGTCCTAAGGTTTGGAAAAGTGGCCTGCTACCACTTTGTTTATTCAGTGTTCATTGTTTTGGCAAGGCACTTTGGTGGGCATAAAGCCTTGCTGGGCTAGGAAAACAACTGTTATTATGGATTATAAATAAAAGGGAGGGGGAGGGGGGGAAGAAAAAAGGCTGGCTCCACTTAGAACTTTGTACATTTATTTTCTGTGCACTTAAAAAACATGTTTAGGGACAGACTGGGAGATCAAGGGTCTTGAACTTTCATTTGTAGATTATTGTTGCTTACATATATTATGTAATAGCATTACAAAAATATAGCACAGAATCTTCAAGCAGTGCGCCACATAACACTGTGCAGAAACACTGTAAGATGAAGCTATCAACTATGTAAATTAAAATTGCCAGTGCAGGTTCTTTTTTTCTCTTAACCTTTTCATCTTCTCCAATGTAAGGAAAAAAAATTTTCTTTTAAAGTGAGCATTTGCACCATTTGCAGTTGGAGAAAAAACAGGAATACTCTTTCTAGTGCAAATGTCCTTGGAACTAATTTGAGTTTGCAAAGAATTTTGCAGTTTTGAACTTTTAATCTTTTTTATCACTAATCATTTTGTAGGCATCCCACAATACCTCTAGCCAATTACTTACAGAAAAATAATTAAGAATCATTGTAATATCAAACACCGTTTTTTTGGGGAGGAAGGGAAACACGACCTAATTACAGGCATGGAACTTTAATTTATGTGCTGTGAACTGACACTCCTATCTTCTTTTTCATTGCTGTTCAGGAACCTGGGCAAACAGATTATTATCTGCGACAGGTTTCTGGCAGTCCCTCTTGGTTTGACAGTGTTATTTTAGAGAGACAAGAGAGTCACTTTTGTATATAATGAAAGGAAAAGTTGTCAAGCATCCATACATATTTCATGCTGCAAAAAACTAGAGGAAAGATTTTGTTTTCAGTTGTGCCATTGTAAATTCATAGTGCTTCTGCTGACCTCCCGATTTGCATCAATGACACAGAACGGCATCTAGCCCAAAGGAAGAATTCCATTTTTTACACAGGTGGTGCAGTTCTTGTAAGTCAACGTGGCCCTTACTGGGTTTTTTTGGTTAGTACAGTCATGCACAATTCTGATGTGTATTTTGGCATTTTGGCATTTTCTACTGACATTGACAGAACTAAAAGCAATTTCCATCAAAGCACTTCATTGAAATGGCATCATGTGCAGTCTGCATTGTCTAGGTTTTTTCAGCTTAGTTTGCTAAAGTCATTATTCTTAGCTGCAAAAGTAGACTCAAGAAGAAAAAACAAAACCAAAACCAAAACCACAAAAAACCCAAACCAAACCAACCAACCAACCAAAAACCCGAAAAAGCAAACCAAAAGCAAAGCAAACCAAACATTTTCTAGTTGTATGTTGCTAGCTCTGCCTTTATTTTGGTCTTGAAAAAGACAGCAAGTCCCTTCAGGCACTTTTGCACATTGCTTCTTTTCATTTTCAAATGCTGCTGAAGCAGCAGCATATGAGCACTGAGGTGAAACAGAGCAACCAAAGTCCTTGGATTCTGTAAGCTGAATAGCAGATGATATTGTCTTTGAAAAGATTGCTCATTAAGTTTATGTATTTGATAGAGAAAAAAAAAAATCTCAACACCCTTGCTGTGAAGCAGCCACTATAAAATACATGGTTTATTCTCATTCCAAACAGGATTTTATGGAATGGTTTCAATGAGGACAAGTACTGAAAATTCTAGACATTTAAAATATTTGCTTACTAAAGAAAAAAATGTTTAGAGCCGTGACTTCTCCTCTGTCTTTTCCAAGGAATATACATAATTACAACATTTGACAGATTCACTCCTTTAACGTGAAAAAAATAACTTCAGTTTTCGCAGATTTAAAATAACAGAGTGTCATTATACATGTCCTCGCCAATGAGGGTTTCATTCATTAACCTTTTGTTGCTGTTTTAACAGCTCTATTTATGCACGTTAGCACATGCATTAAAAACAATTGCCAAGTGGAATCAACTTTACCACAGCACTAGCACACATTTCTACCAGCACAAAGTAAGGTCCTTAACATTCTGGTGTTGCTACTTAAAGAATTATGGGTGAAAACAGTAATAGCAGATCTCAAGTCTCTAGGATCAGAAATTTGCAACACAAGACTGATATTACTGACAGTATTGAATCTGAAAAAAAAAAAAAAAGTGGTGTTGCAGCATGTTTAGGAGAGTTAGGCTGTTTTCTATACTGTTGGCAACAAGTGATATATTTGGTCAAATTTGCTGTGTGATAAAGCTTTGCTGTATGCTGTACAAGAATACCTGGTCCCAGGGCATGACCTTCATGTACTGAAGCATCCTACAGAGGCTCAGAACTAGGGACGCAGCGCAGCTCCTCTTTCTTTACCTTCACTGATGCCTGTGCAAGAAATATATATATATGTATATATATTTGGGATGTCCCAAAGCACACCCATTCCTAACATTTTCTGTCCTTTTTTGTGACAAGCAGAGATCAGCATGTTATAAAACAAGACTAGAAATAATTTTCATCAACTGTTTTTTGACCATAGTCAAATTTACTTTGACAGTGTTTTTAAAACAACCATTTAGTAATTATTTCAAGTCTTTGGGATTAAATCCTCACTCAAATTAAGTTATTGGGACTTTGCTTGACTTCAGTGGAGATACTGTGTCTTTCAAGCTTCACCAGTACTTCTACCAATAGTTTGAATAATATCATTTCCCTAAGGAGAAATGCAGTCTGTGTGTTTCAGAAATGATTACTTATACCTAGTTGTTCATCAAAGTATTGTTATTCACTTACTGTAGGGTTTGCAATTAGAAACGACTTACAATTACAGAAACATCATTGTTGGTGTTTTAGTTGAAGATGTCTGAGATAGTGAAAGAAATTCTTAAAATATGTATTTAAGACATTGTCACTTTTCTTCATTATGATGAGAAATCTGTAGGCATAAAACTTTGTGGTGCAACAAATATTCACTAATTCTATTACTTATAATTGAGAATGAGCAGAGTGTTGAACTTTCCCTGTATCTGGTACAGTTCAAAAGGAATATTGAAATCATGATGTGGCCTAACCTGTCAGGATTCATTGGTAGCAAGTTAGCAAGTCTAAATGTTTGGAATCCAAAGCATATTTTTTCTCATTTCTCACAAAATATAGGGTATACCCAACAATAAGGGATTGTATATGTTTAATATAATACAACATATCCCATTAAATTTTCCTTCTTGCAAGACAGCTCAGGATGCTTAGGGCCTCATGAAAAAATTCTTCAAAAACTTCTAAAAGCTAGAGAATGTTGTTTTATTGGCAGATCACTTAAAAACAAAAACAAAACAACAACAAACCAAAACCAAACCACAAAACAAACAAAAAACCCCAACAAACAAGAAACAAAACAAACAAACAAACAAAACAATGAACAAACAAACAAACAAAAAGCACTCCAAGACATTGGTTTTCCTTCATCAGGATGACTGAGTTATTTGATTTTCCACTGAACAAACATGGAGCACAAAGAATGCACTCTTCTTTCTCCTTCTTCTTTCTGGCTTTGAGCAGACCAATATGAACTATGCTTTTCATGTTTTGTATGTAGGTAAATGCTGTCATGAATGTGAGGTTTGATTCATCTTTCTTTTATTTCTAACCTCTCCTGAGGCAGACCTTTGACTCTGGGAACCTTTGTCTTTTGCTCCTTCAGTTTGGAATTTTAGAGTTCCCTTTTTAACTGTAAGTAATGATTATAGTAATATTATATTATTAGTATTAACAGTATTGCTGCTAATAACGAATAATGATGTTCTTAGGAGTATTATAGTCCAACATGCTCTATAAAGCAGTCAGCTGGATGTGCATTTTGAATGTTATTTTCTTCCTCATGTAAAGAATCTGTGATAAGTGTTACTGACCATCAGTCTCCATAGGGCTATTTCATAATTAGAACAAGGTTTTACACTTTTAAATAAACCCACACAGAAGCAGTAAGTATCTGAAATAGT
>JAAGNO010030109.1:25046-40046 GCA_033439905.1 Ceryle rudis | reverse complement strand
ATGGGTTTTTTAAACCCATTTTTTTTAAAGTTATTTTGCAGATTATCTAAGCACAGCAGCAAGAGGTCCAAGAATGTACAAGGTCTTTTCCTCTGAGAATTCCCCGCTGCTCACGTTATGTCAGTGATGGCTGTCTGGTGCTTGTCAATATTGTCAGGACTCACTGCCTGCCTCTGGAAAATTTATTTTCAGTTTATTCCACATTCATTTAATGTAGAACTTGGGGGGAGGGAAGGGACACAGGGAACAGAAAGCCTTTCTCCAGAATCTCACCAGTTATTATTTGTTCCTTTGGGACTTAGCCTGACAACTTAAAATGTTTATTTCACAGAATCTGAATTTTTTGCATTGCAAAGAGCTGGTTACTGGTATAAAAGTTGACTGAGGCCTGTAGTTCCGTACTCTTTGAAATGTAATTAGTTTTATGGTCAAAGTTAACTTGGAACTGGAAGTACTGCTACCTCAAGAAGGAATATAGCACACATATTTTTTCCACATATAAATTACCAATATTCTGTAAAATAAGATGTATGTGTTTTGACCAGGTGAGTCCTATGAATGTTCCTGTGATAATCGGCAAAGTTAAAAGCCTTCATTCATTTTAGATTAAATAGAAGTTCAAAATGTGTGTCTTTCTACTTAATGTGTTACAGAATCATTGAAATAATTTTTTTTCCCCCAGATTTTCTTTTCCAAATAGGACATTTTTAAAGGGTGTCACTGCACAGGGTAGGTGTCTGGTAAAGAAAATCTAGCAGGGTTCTACCACCTCTACTCTTGAGAGAATATCTGGCCAGTTATGAGGAAATGCCAGTTGTCACTCACTCATGTGTCAGAACTGAATGCCGCCCCACTCCAAAAGGGAAGGGAAGGGATATTTTAGGAGTTGCAGGAAAAGATGTCATTGGCATCAAACTGTCAAACCTGAAAGGGCCATTGAAGACATGATATAAGGGGAAAACTTCTTAAAATAAATCTCTTAGCTTCTACAGATATAAGCTCTCATGTTAAAAGTAAGATCTCTGCTGTATTCACTCATTTTCAGTCAGTTTAAGCACTCTAAATGTTACATCCTCAAGAGTGTACTCATGCACGTACATAGACACAGTCCTTACCTTCTGTATCCCACTTTCTTTAAAATCAATGGTCAGTGTAATTCCTTGCACTTCTCATCGATGTTCAAAACAAACAGGATCCTAAAAAAGATTTTTCCTTGATACTGCTCTTTGTCATTCAAGAATTTCCTCCAACACAAGGTGTGAGTGTTGTAGCTCTGTGGAAGGTTTAAAGGAATATGATCAGTCTTTACCTCTTTTCCTTCCTCCTCTTGTTTAACATGAGGGAAAAAAAAAATTAAAAAACATATATTTGATCATTTTACTCCTTACTGGTCAGTGAACTTATAACTTCAAGTTCTGTAGCACTAACAAAATTGCAGTTGAAATAGTCCACTATACACCCTACTGCTTAGAAATGGAGCAGTGTTCTGAGAAAGTGCTTAGCTCATCTGCCTCTATTTCAGCATTTGTAAAATGTTCTGTGCTGTTGAAGGACATTAAAAAAAGATGTGCTGAGTGTGTTGGTTTTGGTATTTTTTTAAAATTAGGAATGACCTTAATCAAATTTAATGTTCTAAAATCAAACTTAAGAAGTTGTTTTCTCATGGAAAATATGCTGAGTTACATTTCCTGTCCTGTGCCACCTTAATCAGTCTTAAAAATTATTTTCAGAATACTAACTATAATGGAAAAATCCACATAACAATATGCAAAATGTGGCCAAGTTTCATGTATTTACTATATATTCTCATATAGTCAGAATACCTTTAAGATTTTACTAAATTTTGTTGCTCCAGAATCAAATAATTAATACAAAGAGATTAAACATAGAGGTTCATCATTATTATTTATCATTATGAGAAACATACCGCTCTTTGAAAAATGACCCTAAGAGGATTCTTTATTTGTTTTTCATAAACTGATAATTGTTATAGTGGATTGTGTTATAATTAACCAATTTATCAAAAAGCACTCGCATAATCACGTTTCTTATTTTGACATGCAAACTCTCTCAGTGTGCAAGAATGTAGACAGATGGGAAATACATCAAATGAAAAATCTGTCCTATGTATGTGAATATTTAAGAAACCTTTCATATTTTAATGGGCTTTAACTGAGTATTTACTGTTAAGTATCTTATTCTGCATTTCTACTTCATTCATCTCCTGAAGCTTGACATAGTGTCATGCTTCTGAGTTGTTTTGGCAACAAATCAGGAAACTGAAGTCATTACTCTAGAAAAATGTGTAGAAGGTAGAGGTAGATGAAAGGAGCCAAACTGAAGTCTAATAAATTGTGTTTGAAACTTCAGCTCTCTTACTTAAGGTGTGAAGATACCACCGAAGTTTATCCACCTGTTGGTAACCTTTCAGGCTCAATATTTCTCAGGAATTATCTAGATTCTCAGAATTTTTATGAAGCTGACAGGAAGGAAAAGTCACAGAATTTTTAGGTGCAAAGATCATGAATGTAAAGGCTTTGAGAGAATATATTATCTGATAATAAAATCTGTGCCTGTAACCGAGTGTCCTATAAAACAAAATTAACAGGAGTAGTACAAAAAGACAAGTTTTTAAAAATCATGAGCCTTGTCCTTGCACACTGTGTAATGGCCTTTGAAGTTCAAACTGTGGTTTAAGTCTTCTCATTTTCTTTTACTTTCAGTTTCTGACAGCTCAACAGTATATCATAAAGATTTTTTTCAGTGCATTTTGTTTTAGTAATAGCTCAGATCCTCTTGTAATTACTTTTCTTTGGGAACTGTGTCCTTTAGTAAAGCCTAAGATATATTAAGATGTGATAAAACCACAATCAGCTAGTGGTACAAATGTTACTGTCTGTTGTGAGGGCTGAGAAGAGTAAGTACTACCCATCTCCACCTCTAAGTTCTCAGAGAAATCTACCTTTTTGACTGCCAGTTCCTTGTTCTTCAAAAGGCAAGGTAAGTGAGAAGAAATGTATCTGAAAACACAAAGAGAAGGACCATTCAGGTAACTTAACTGTGGGCAGCAGAGGCCAGATGACGTACTCAGCCATTTCCAGCATTCTGCAAGAACCATATATTACAGACCTGCAATATCATGTGGGAGTTGCCCTTTGGAAGGTAAAGCTGAAAGGAAGCTTATTTTCTTCAGCAGCAGGGAGTAGGATGAAAAAAATGTGTGTATGTCGAAGGCGGTGGAGGAAGATGGAATAAGGAGAATGAGAGGATCTGTTTATAGGCACCACCGAAGTGTGTTTTTACAAATAGGCTGAGGTGAAACATACTTTTTCAATTCAGTGACTAGTAGTGGCTACCCAGAGTATCTTCAGGTTAGTCATTACTACTTATATGTTTTTAGCAATGTAGTTACGCATATGCTAGAATAAGCGTGCTAAATTATGTATAGGCAAATTGCCTAACTGTCACTTATCAAGTTTGAGGGATAATTTTTGTAGCTGACACTGAGCTCCATGATGTGTTACACTGATAAGTATCCTAGACAAGTCACATAAATGAGGTATGAATGCATAATGTACATATGTCTCTGACTGAAGTACAGACATGCCTCCTGTGACTAAAGTAAGGATGTACTTGACCAAAACTTCCAGGTGCTCTTATGTGTTTGCCTCAAATGTTTTATACAATAGCAAATTGTCCATAATTTTTATGAAGATGTGAGGAGGAAAGTACCTTATAATTCTCAGCCACAGATGTCCAGTAATGAAGGATCTGGGATTAAAAAGGAAAGTAAGTTGTATCCAATGATAAGAAGCCTGTTCCTTTAAAGATGTGCATGATAACACTTCATAAACCTGTGGTCTTGCTGTACCTTCTCTTCATCACACCTTTCTGTGTATATATATATACTTCCTGCAGATTCAGATGCAAGAATTGCTGGAGCATCCTTGGTTCAGCATATGATCTCTTCTTGATTTTTTGTTCTAGTCTGTCTTCAGTACAGCTACTCAAACAGGAGATACAGGCTTCAGTTTTGTTATGACCAAATACATTTTGCAATAATGTTAATACATCACTCAGAGTGGGCAAATTTACAAAATTCTCAATTTCCAAACCATAAGAAGCACAGATAATATATTTTTTTAATATTTTCTGCCTAGTATGGTCATTTTGATGACTCTTGATTGTCCACTCCAAAAAATCTTTCTTTACATCTTTCTTTGTATCTGATTCTCTACTTACTCATATCTGGCTTTAAATCCACTTGTGGACCCCACCCTATTGTAACATTCAGTTCTCCATATGTTTTTCCATTCATACTATTTTTCTTTTAATCTTCTTCATTTTACATTTATCAGTAAGAGTAACATCACTCAAAATGGTTTTATGGGAACTAAGAGTGAAGTAGTTCTGGAAAGTATGACTTTAATTTAATTTACAGCAACATGGATTGTTTCCCGGGCATAATTAAATTTGGAAGAGAATATGAATGTTTTCTGAAAACATTTCAGCAGTGCAGCCATCAGAGAACTATAATAGCCTTTTAAGCAAAAGAATAATTAATGGCATAACAGTAAGTGGATATAATCTGGCCATGGATTACTTAAGACTATAATTCAGAAGAATAAATAGAGCAATAACGTTCTGGTTGGTCCAGACTGTAACATCAAGAGGGGGTCCCATCTAGCCCTGAAAAGTTAAAAATGTGCATTCCTGCGGAACAACTTCACTACTGCAATATAAGGAAAATTATGCTGGTTCTTAGCATCCTTTCTCTTCTTTACAAACTCATCTTGCAGCATAGCTATTTGGGTTCATTTTTACAATTCGGAGTTAAATTTACAGTTAAATTCTGTTAAGTTTGCCCATTTGCTCAAATCACATTAATGTATTGGGTTTTATTCACTGATGACTTGTGCTTGTGGAAAACAAAACAAAACAAAATCAAAGCCAAACAAAACCAAAATCAAACAAAGCCTACTGCATTTATTTAAGGACATCTCCCCAGTGATAATGCTATTGCCAACTCAATAAGCAATATGCTGCTATGTACTGCTTACAGACCTTTTCACTACCCTCAATACCTTTTGCCAGGCTGGGCTCCCTATCTTCTGGGCCAGATTTTCCAACCCTTGCATAAATTCTTTTATCTTTTCTATGCAGTGCAGTTAGCAAGCTCCTAAAATATGAACATCCATTGATCTTTTGTCACATACTGTATGGTTTTGCCTCTGCGGGCATATGAGTCATTAAAATCCATGGTTTTATCTACTTCATGTATTTAAGTTTTTTAATCTTACTGGTTTTACTTTCTGCTTAGAAAAGGTAGTTCTTCCATGGCTGGAATCTTCAGTCTGTTCTTGATTCTTCGCTCCTTTTGAGTTCCATCTGATTTGCAGCAAGGATATTGAAAAGAATAAAATTGAGAATTTTCAAGTTTATGTTCATTTTGTTGAGTTTTTTACAATGACTTAAAAGTATAGCAGGATTTATTTTTAATGACTCAGCAGTATAAATTAATCTAGTTTTTAGGTAAGAAATAAAACAGTGGTTTTCTTCCCCTAGATATGATATATATTGGGTGGTGTATTAATTGTCTGGAATGGAGTGATGGGTGGAGAGAGGACTGATTACTCTTTGATACTATAGGCAGCAGCAGAACAGCTATGTAATTTAACCTCTGCTGGTTTGCAAATACCAGTAATAGATATACAGCTTTAATGTTATTAACATCATGTGATTTTGCGTGTCAAATCATCATAATGGAAGTTAGAGGCAGCTTTTCCTTTGGGAGCAGCACGTTCTTTCCACAGAATGCTGTAAGGTGCGGCCGACTGCTAGATAATGGTGTTATACTTGGGAGGGATAGGTGAATCATGATTCGTATTTCTTCTAAATTTTCCAGTATTTACAGTGTATTAGGCAAATTAAGCATTTTAAAAATCCATGTTAAACTGTCTTAGTGTATCTCACAACATGGTTTCTTTTTAGAAATCCATTGTAATTACCTTTTCATTTAGTCCTCAATGTTTCTGAAAAATACTCCTGCCTTCACAGTGGGCTGATTCATTAAATTAGACTTCATTTACCATGCACAATACAGCACGTACTCTCATATGCCATGTCTGAAAAGAGCAGGTGTGAACAAGCATAGGATCGCACAAACTCCCAAGAGCTATAGGAAAATCAAATGGAATTTTTTTCATTACCTCAGACTTACTGCACTTCTGTTTAACGACTAAATACATGTTAAGGATTACTATCTCACTCAACATATTGCTAATGGTAAGCATCTCGAAGATAAATGTACTAGTTCTCAACAGCTCATTAAAATCAAACCTGTTAATGTATTTTTAAATGTGTCTTTACAATACAAATTATTTACATATTCTAAGAGAATGTTTAAGCAAAAGGAAATGTAAATCCAGTGCTGGTTAAAATCAGGGCTTTGTATTTTTTGGCTAAAGAAAAAATATAATTTGCTATTCTTATCATTATCTAGACTTAAAATACAATATTTAGAGGGCTTTTCATGTGAGAATTAAACTTTCTATTTTCAAAAACATATATTATTCTTCCAGCATCTTAATGCATAGATGTTACATCATCCATGTAATATTTAAATCTTGTTCTCTGCAGAAGTCTAATTACAGATGTCTCTTTTGTAAAGCAAAATTAGAAACCTTCATCCAAATAGCCAACAATTTTATCATAGTTTCGGGAAAATCATATACTAATTTTCAGTTGATAAAATGAACTGTGGCCTAGGCTAGATTTTATTTTATGTTGAGTATGATAATAAAGATATATTAACAAGGAAAAAGGCTATTTATTAAAATGAAATTACTATACTTATATATAAACCTCCACTCAGAAAACCAAACACCTTTATATGTTTTCTTGGATTTGAGGAAATTCTGTCTCTGGGTATTATTGCTGGGTATAAAATTTACTGCATCAGCTAAATAAATGCTCATATTCAATTAGCTATCCTATCACATCTTTAAGGTATCTCAGGCTTAGAGAATAGATTTCAAGAAGAAATATCCAGCTCATCTGGTGGCAGAGATGAGATGAGATCAGAGGTTGCTTGGATGATCTGCTGTTCAGTCCTTCAGAAAACTCATGAGGAATAGGAACTTTAGGATTATTACCAGGGACTTGCTGTGATAATACCAGTACAGGGCTGCTTGACAGAGCAGGAACATTCTTCCCTTTACTTGTTTATATATATTTATTTCAATTAGACCATCTGGTTCATTTGAGAAAAACAAACAAAGAAAAAACCAATGCAAAACTGCAGTATGAGTCCATTCTTCAAGCTCCAAGCCCAAAACTTGTGTCAGGTTCTCCTATTTTATAACTTCATGAAAGTTATTACCTCTGCATATGGATTTTGTTGTCCTTATGTCCTTTAATCACCACACCTGTTCCACTACTGCAAATACAAGCTTCTTAATAATCACTACTGCTTATACTTAGCTGTTTGTCACTCAGGTACAGTCAGTATTCATATGTTTTTCCATGTTGCATCCACATCCTTCAGTGCTGTACTGCTCCATGAGTACAAATAAATTGCAGTGTCCCTGCCAGAACAGGAAAAAGTTGCAGTGTGTTGTGTTCACTGTGCAAGTATGTAAAGATATTTCCCCACATGTGCATTCCTCCTGTATTTTGTTGATAACATTTTCAGTAGAAAAAAGCTTGTGTCAGTAGAAAAAAGCTTGTAGAAAAAAGCAATGAGGATCCTCTTCCAGAGTTTGTATGGCTAAAAGCAGTTCAGTAAGACTGCCTTTGCTTTTAGTTATTTCTTTGTGTTTGATGCAAGAAGAACTCTGTTCTTGGTTTATATCTCCTTTTTAGAAAGACAGATGATATCTACAGTTGTTACCACAGGATTATTAGCAGATTAAACAGTGTCTTAATCAGTAAACAATTTCCCTGCCAGAGGAGAAGCATGTCTCTAAATGCAATCATATCACCCTGCTATATTTGTATTGGTGCATTTCCCAGTATGTCAGCAGCTCCCTTATAACCCTGTAGTTTTGTAAATACATAACTTAGCTTTTGAGAGTCCCTTTGGTCTAAAATTGGCCAATTCATTCCTAATCCACAAGCTAAGGCCTTAAGAAAACAGGAAAAAAAAAATACTAAACCCTACTTTGACTAACTCTAAGGCTTACATTTATAGGAAGAAGACACTCAAAGGTGTTGAAGATTAAAAGTGAAATTTGATGAACTGTCCCTGGGAACTACAGTTTAATTGCTTCTAATACTGGCAAAAGATAGAAGAAACTTTGAAAAGCTGCTGTAGAGTTAGCATTAATATTTTTGGAAAGAGACATCACAGTTTCTGTATCACATGTCATAATCAGAAATTCACCTCTGCACTCTGCCCCCCTCATGATTCTAGAAGGGATTCTTCCCATGAAAAGGAAAATACCATTATTGTGTTAGAAAAGAACATATCTAAACCATGTCCACCTTCTGGGAAAGAGAGATGCTAAGATGATTGTCTTAGATAGCAGTGTAGGATATCCTCACTTCCATCCACTGCTGCAAAGTTATGAAGTCATCATAAGTGATGAGATAAATGAGCTCTACTTTTGACTAATCTAGACATACTCTCCAATATCTGTTCTGCATTCTGTGCTGTATCCTTAAAGACTATAATTTGGAGCTAGAAGAAATTCTGTGAGTTTAGTGTGAAGAGATATTTTGTTTGGAGATCATTAATTTTATTCCATGTTATGCAGCTGTGAAATTTGGGCATCTTAATACGCAACATAATTATTCTTATATGCAAATTCAGTAGCCATTTTGTTATGGCTATCATGAGCAGACCACAGTTAAGAAGACTTGTCTTGGTCTGTGATGAAGGTTTTACTTTGATGATTTTTTTTTTTTCTTGTTTTGATTTCCTTTTGCCATAAAGATTATATTACATGTGTTAAGAAGACAAGGGAAGATGCACTCTTTACACAAGAAACAAAATATTTCAATTTACCTTAAGGAAAGCAGCAAAATTACCTCATTCTCGCAGTGATGTGTGAACTTCAAACATTACATTGCTTCATTTAAATGCTGAGTGAAGGACTGCAGTGTTTCCTTAAAAAAGACATAACTACCAAAACCACAGAAAACTTACTTTCTTGGTGAACTATTAAATTAAAAGCAAGTGGTGAAATGTACATGTGCAACAGAAATCAATGGTAAACCTCTGCTCACAGCACCCACAGTTTTTCTAATTGTGTCACTTAAATATTATTGTCTGTTGTATAAAAATGACTGATACTGGTGTTAGAAATGTTAAAAAATTTCACCCTGGTGACTGTCCTGAGAGCTTGCTGAAATTTAGAGGTTTACTCTCTGTTTTCATTCAAAGCAGAGATGGCTGCTGCATTCTACTGATTCAGTTTGTTGTTCCTTCACTGCAGTCCTCTTTGTTTGCAATGAATGGCCAGAGTCCTGGGGCCAGTGGGCACCAGACAAGAGAGATGGTTTATTTACATTTTCAAGTTTCTTTCATTCAGAATTGTAAAAAAAGCTTAATTTCCATCAGCTTTTTTATCACTGTCATCTTAAAAATGTTTGCTGGCTGCCTCAGTGTGATTCTCCCTGACATTTTAATATATTTCTGACATTTTTACCAGGGACACAAAAAAGTATTTGTGAAACTTAACCTATGCCCAGCTCTGCTAAACTTAATCTGCTTAATTTTATGTACAGAGGAAGCTGGACTACAGGCTTCATGCATTGTCCAAGTTGAAAGCCATCTTTCCCACTGGCATTATGGTCATTATTCAAATGAATAACTGTGTGTTTCCTCATGTTATTTGGGGATATATCTTTCAATTTTTATGATGTCAAAGTCAGGTGCCTCCAGTTCAGCTTCAGGTCATGTCCACCATTTTAACAATGGAGCTGTTGGTGGACTTATCTTCTATGTGGACTTTCAGACATGACTGATCATTTGGGGGTTTTTTAATCTGACATTGTTCATCTGACTTAGGGCACAGCTTCCTAACTAGTTTCAAGGACCTGACTGGAAGGGCATTAACCATGGCAAATAAAAAGGTGAAGGGAGGAAGCTATCATGTTAACCAGGTGTGTTGATGGATGAATAGTAATCTGTGATCCCAGAGTGGAAAGAAATCTCCATGAGACTGGCCAATTTTCTGGCTCGTTAGTGAAAGAGCAATCTGTATTCTTCTGATCATTATTATGTTATTGTGGCAGGAAGATTTAGTCCATGATTATACATTGCAAAAAATTCTGTGCAGTTTTGGCATATTCAAGATGCATCTTTAGAAAGAGCCTGTAAAAGTATTATTTTAGTTTGATTCTCTTCTATGATCAAGTTCACAGTTGTGGTTCCTGAAGTGGATGTTTCAGCCCAATTGACAAGTCAGTATTTTGCAGCACAGAGGAAGAAATGAGGGGCAAGAAAAAAAGAAAATAATGGTAGCTTTAACTAATACTGATTTAAAATACTTTGTCATTGAATAATGGGTTAGACGTTCATTATAATGAAATAAAAAAAATTAATAATCATACCTGAATAATTTCACGTAAAAGTTTACTGATATAACTAAACCAGAAATTGAAGTGAATCTTGCAGGCTTAGTTCACTACACACTAAATATCACAAGTCCATTGGCTCTATGATCTCTGAGTATGTTTTGAGAAAGAAAACTGTTCTTAGCTAAATCAGTGAGTCCTACTATTGAAAGAAATAATGCATCGTGATTCTCGTTTTGATCAGGTGACTGGGAGGAATACCATTCATAGGAAGAGTAACAGTCACTAGAGCAACAAAAACCTTTCTAAAAAAAATCTTCTTGCAAGACAATGATAAAAGGATAATTTTTGTCTTATGTGCCAACATCACAATAGAAATAAATTTTGTTTTCTAGACCATAGTCTTTTTTACACATGTGTTCTTTGGCTTCCCGATAATGTGGTATTCATTCCAGGGTATTCACCAGAGCAGTTTAAACTGCTCTCAAATATCTCATACTTATCGGTCAAAATAGTAGTCCTTTGGGTGTCTCAGAGTAGCTTGTGTTTTGCAGAACAATTAAAATCCTCTCCTTTGCAGTGCTGGTGATATAAAGTCAATACAAGATGTCATGATCTGTATTTTTATTACAATTTTTTTAAGGCCTCCTTTTTCCATTTCAGAATTTGTTGTCACTTGTCTGAAGTCTGTCTGGAGGAAATTTTGGTCTTTTGTAATCCATAAACTGTTGAAATTTTTTTATTTGTATCTCCTAAATGGATGATAGATCCCAAATGGCTTTCTCAAGCAATAACAGAAGAGCTCAGTCCAGAAAAGTCACACTAAGGCTGCATTCTCTGATATGGCCATCAGCACAGTGCACTGAGACTATTGTATTTCCAGTCTTGCTAATTTTTTATATTTTTATTCAACATGGAAAAACCTGCTATGGTTGAAGAGTCAAACATTAGGAAAGATGAGGCATAAGACTGTTTTTGCTACTTTAGTTTAGTGCATGCAGTAAGAAGATGTCTAATTAACTAACTGTTCTCCCTTTCCATATGGCCTGCAAGAATCCTTTTCATTTAGTGCACAGAACGGTCTGTGCATACTTAGTAAGTGGTTACTCAGTGTTTTAGGTTTTTTTCTTAATCACTCAGACATGTAGCCATAAGCCTCATTTATTGCTGTAAGTACAGAATCACCCATTTCCATGTGGCTTTCCTTACGGCACATAGAAGAATGGCTTACAAAGATTTATTTATTTCTTTTCACATCTGTAATTCCCTTCATCTGCTTCTACACATGTCATTCTGAAGCACAAACATAAAAGGGAAAAAAATTCAGTAATGTGAGCTGCCTTGGTTGTGATGTGGCATTCTTGGTAGAGATTTTCATCTCTTAGCACTTTTATATGTTAGATCCCTGGCATATCAAGTCACCCTCAAAATGAGGACTATGTAGTTGGTAATCAACTGGAGTATATTTGGTTTCTGTTACTAGCTATCATCGAGTAGGAATTTTGTGGTAGATGCTAAAAAAGGAAGATGTTAATAAAGGAAATATATTCACTTATCTAGGGCAACAATTTTTCACTACTGTTGCTTACCTTTCCTGTTTACTACTTTCCTACATATGCCTTCCAACTTCTGTAACAAATGAGGTGGAAAATGCAACAGCTATATAACCTGAGGCTGTGCTGTGACCCTATCCTGGACAAACGTGGTAAAAAACATGAAATGGAATCACTGTGACAGCCCTTTGGAAGGGTCTGTCAACAGGATTAGAAATTCTGCATACATCCTGCATATAAAAACTGAGTTAATCTGGTACATTGTCATTTTGTGTACAGGCAAAGCCCGGATAGAAATCAGAAATCATTGGTTCTTCTGAGATCTAGAAAGGAGGGTATCCCATTTTAACCAGTTAATTTAGTTGTTCCCCTCCTAGACTTCAAACTAGTTTTGCTTTCCTTTCTGTCGGTGCCTGAGTTAGTTGTCTGCTGCCCCATTTGCTAAACAGATATTTATTTAATCTGTTTAACTGTTAAACTGTAGCTTCCTTGCCTCGCCAGGCTGAGTCCTTTCCTAGACTGCTGTTTCTCATTTCCTTGTCCATCTAGCTCTGTGTTCCTTTTTTGACTCTCCCTGTGTGCCTTATCCACCTACCACTTGTTCTTCTCCATGACTTTACAATTCCTTCCTACATCTGTTATTATTATATACTCTCAACATGTTTGTCCTCTGTGTTCTTATGGGGTTTTTTTAGCAGATTTCATTCTTGTGGTACTACAGATTCTTTTCTGGTTTATGTTGCATACATCTCTCTCACTTTCAGTCCTGGTACTGCATCATCGAGATAAGCATTACAAAATTTCAGCCTTCCATTGGCCAGGTGCTCACAGGTTTTTCCCTTCTCCAGCATCCAGTTTCTAGCTTTCATTTTTAGTCCCATCTATTCAGTTCTGTCTCTCCTCCCCTATTCATACTTTCACTCTTTCCCTTAACAAGTTCAATTTAATCATGGTTTATTCTTACACTGTTTTATCTTCCTCCTTCCAAAGTCTTTGTCCAATTCCTTCCTTTCTGTACTTGAGTCAGTGGACTTGCTTTTCTGGAAGAAAGTAACCGACAGAGGAGAGATGGACAACTTGCCTTTCAGCAGCTAAAAAGAAGAAAAAAGAAACAAAAAAAAAGTCTTCACCCTTATAAATTGATGTGATCATCAATATGCCTTCTGGGGATGGCATAGTTCTCTCTAATTTTAGTGGGTGCTGAGTTTAGTCTATATGCTAGGACAAATTTTTCTGAAATCATAGCTGTTAATAATGATCAAGTATCTCTTGTTGGTCATCCATAAATTCTGTATTTTCTGAAGGTAGTTAATGAGTAAAAGTAGGAAAAAATATTTACACTCATGGAGCAAATGTTATATAGCTATTACTAATTTCCTACCACATTTCAGTTTTACTCAGAAGTTTATGAATTCCAAAGAAAAGCCACATATGATATTAGGTAAGCTTTGTATTTAACATTTTACTTCTAAAAAGCTGCATTGTTTGGACTGCAACCTTTTTGAGAGAAAAGTAGTAAATTCGAGCAAACAATTATTACTCATCATTTATGCCAAAATAATTAAAATCTGAGAATGGTTTAATGGAATTTTATGATAGCAAGACCTTTATAATAAATACATTAATTAATATCCTATTCAAAATCCTCATATGTGTTCTGTATATTTGGGCATTACTGAAGGAATAGTTGATAAAGAATTTTTGTCATTACCATATCAGTAAAATTGAAAATAAGTAGTATTTACAAAGACACACCCAATGTGCATTCCAAATATGCCAGTGTAGCCCTTCTGCAAAATACGAAACAGATCTGGTCCTTAGGGCATGCTAACTTTCAAAAATGAGAACAGGCAACATTTTAATAGGCAGTCTTAAGGGAAAGGATAGTCTTTCTTCCTGCAGAAAGACCACAGTGAGAATTCTTTTCTGAAATATTTGACCTCTTTAAATACAGATGGGGCAGAATAATTCTCTTTTCAAAGGCAGTGTTGCTAGTGTGTACAGAAGCAAGTAACATGTGAAAAAAATAGGGAAGTTTTCCTGCTTCTGATAGAAAAGATTGTGATTGGACTTACACATCTGCACAAAGGAGAAACTTGGAGTCCATAGCCCTTACTGGTGTGGTATATCTTGAGAATGAAAAAAAAAAGTACCCTTAGTCTCACAGCAACCAGATTTTGCCTTTCCCCAGGCACATAATTAGTGAATGGCAAGACACTTGTTTCAGCATCCCAGTGTATCACCAGCTATCACTGTAACAATAAACAACCATTCTCATTTTTAATATTCTGAGGAAAGCAAAAAACAGTGTCAACTGTAGTTGCAGCTGCTTCACTAACCAGTTACTGACCATCTTAGCTCTCCTACTGCCTACCTCAGGTTAGCAGCAATACATCAGTTAAGCCATCTAGGCTTTTCTACATATCCGAATCACAGTAATGAATGCTCAGGTTATAGACTATGCCTTTGTGGACTCAAATGAGCATCACTTTTATATATAATTCTTGACTGTTTATTTTTCTGTTAATTGATGAAAGAATGCAGGACAATAAAAAGATGCAAAAGGTACAGTAAATGGTATTTTAAATGCATTTATTCTAATGCTTTTCAAATTGCTATTTATGAATTCTCTAGAAAGCTAGGTGATTACAAGACAGAAGCCATTTGTGCTAGCTGTAAATCAAAGAAAATAAAAATATACATACTCTTCTAATGTCCTTTCTATGCTCTGATTGCCAGTGAGATTTTATACACATTGCATAATGCAGAAAGTAAAAGAGAAGTTATATTTTTTAAAACTAATGGGATGCTTTTGTTAAGATAGAATCTGTTTCCAGAAAGAACACTGTTTAGAAAAGTAGCAGTCTTCTGAATAATGACATTATTGAGCTTTTGATGAAGAAAGAGTAATAGATTGTGTATGCAT
>JAAGNO010030109.1:9681-24946 GCA_033439905.1 Ceryle rudis | reverse complement strand
TTAGAAAAGTAGCAGTCTTCTGAATAATGACATTATTGAGCTTTTGATGAAGAAAGAGTAATAGATTGTGTATGCATGACCTCTGGAAATACATTAGTAATACACTCACTTTAGAATTAGTTGTGTAAATGAAATGTGTATCTGTTTTGGTCCCCTTTCATACGTTTATATGCTGATGTGCATTATAGTTTCATTAACAGTCATTCCAAAGTCTTAACCCTGCCTTTATATCACTCCATGACAAAATTAATTTTCAATTACATGGTCTCAATCTTGTCCATAATATGTTTATGTTTCATAAAGGCATAAATTCATTTTAAATATTAGCAAGTGATTTAATTTTGCCCTCTCTCTTCCACTAGAAACTAATCTATGTGATAAGTAATATTGGAATCACACTGTCTGCTCCTGCTATTGTTTTTATCCCATTATGGTCTCACAGACAATTAATATCCTAACCAAAATACTTTTTGAAGATGGCTATTTCAGTTCCATTTAACACTGTTTTTTAAAGTGCTGGTTCTTTTATTTTAAATTAGCTTGTAGTTACAGGCTCTGAATTTTATTGTTTAGGGTTTTTTTAGGGGAGTAGTGGGGTTTTTTTTCTGCTAGGGTAATATTGGAGCCAATAGTGATTTATGTATTTGATTTAGAAGACATTTGTGTGAGATTGTGAATACAGAGACTGTATTTTGAAATGTATTGTGTCTCATTATATGTCACTATTAAGTTCAATTCAGTTGGAAGCTGAATATAAATAAAATGCAGTTAAAACAGCAGTCCATTTATGTTCATAGGTAGATGCTCAACCTATCTTTATTTCTCTCTCCTAAACCATGTATTTTGTTCCTCAGCTCCATGCCTTCTCAGTTTCTTCAGTGGTCTTACAAAACACACAGAACTTTTTATAGACCAGCAACAAAGGCTATCCTGAAAAGATCCCATGCCCTTTCTTATCACAAGCATTAAAATTTGTATGTAAGAGTGTGGTTCAGGAATAGCATCTAGACATTGGTGGTAATAAACCTGCTTCTCTGTAGAACAGTGACCATTGCAGACTTTGGAGACTATCTGTGCATTTGAGGCACATTAAGGAACTGATAGTAAAAAAAAAAAAGCTCAGGCTATAACTACATGACTATTTAATTCAGTTCCAGAAGGAGAAATGTCACTTCACTGTACATGGCTTGGCTGGTTAAAGCTGTTACATTTGGCTTCTTACTGACTTGGAAAGAAATGGTCAGTTTTGCCTGTGCCCTACTGAAAATGTTATGGTAATGAGATGGTTTGGATTGGGCTTATTTGGACAAAATTTTCCCTGTATGTCAAAAGCTTCCTTTATTTTCATTTCCTTGGAAAGAATTGGACTCCTTAAACCTGGAAGGACAAGTATCTAGTGTTTATAATTCTGGAGTTGGGAAATGGACAACAAATTCAAATGAGGCAATATTTCAGTAAGTGTCCTGAAACATCATGTCCCAAACCGACAATGCTGCTGAATTATATTATATAAGGCTGTTCTGTGTAATGAACATGTTGATAACTAAACCTCATAATACAGTTCTTGAAAGCCACAGAACTGTAGAGATGCTTGACATTTTTTTGAGTTCATAGATGTTAGAAAGTGGTGGGGTAGATGCTGATATTATCAGGCCTGCAAAAGGCACCATCACAATGATACCAGTATGTTCAACTTGTTTGTCTGCATGTCTTTACGATAGTCATGGACCCTTCTCTTCACTTTGCTTTCTTTCCCTCCTGGCAATTAAAGCAGGTTTGATTTGTGTGATAAAGTCAGAAATGACTTGCGGGGAAAAGTGGACTCCAGAAACTCCATGGGAGTTATAAAGCAAAGACCTTTATTACCAGTACATCCTTTGGTTATATAGAGCAAGCTTCACTGATCACGCACACCAAGAACAACGATGATTGGATACATGCGATAGACCACGCACTGTTCATGGCCTAAATCTAATACATGACTGATTGCTATCTAACTCGCCCAGTACCCCCCACGTCCTGTTTTTCTCTACTTTGCTCTGCTTTATCTTCTTTCTTCATTGTCTTTTGTCCACCATTTTTATTCCTTCACTCTCTTTCCATGGTTCAAGGACAATTCATGATAACAGTGACCGATTTCTTCCAACCAAGATCCCACAATTCCCCCTTTTTGTTTTTGGGCCACCCTTGTCGACAGCACTTCTAACCAGTTTGATTATACAGGGTGCAATCATTAATGTTACAACAAATGCCATCAATATCATCAGCCCATGCATAAACATATCTTTAAACCATCCAGTTATGCCTAAGCTTGCCAGCCATCCACTTATCCCAGAGTCTGCCACTGTGAACTTCCTGGCTTTGTGTTCTGCCACGTTCCCAGCATTTCCTCTAGGGGGTCCAGCCACTTGTCATCGCTGTCATCCAGCAGCGGAGGGTATAAGGTAGTCAGAAGAGCCGGAGACGGGGGTGCAGGCAGATGTGATGGGGGTGAAGGCGGAGGTGACGTCGGCAGTCGACCTTGCCAAGGGGGTTTTGTCGGTGGTGGTTTTCCCCTTTTTTTGCCTGTATTGAGTTCATGGCATAAGTGACAAGGGCAGGAGGAATGCATTGCGGATGTTCATTTGGGCTCTCTCCCCCTTCCTGTTCTTCCTTAAGGGATTCGGCACCAGGGCTGTGAAGGGGGCGTGCTGAGGGTATCAGTTACATTGCTGCTTCAGCACCCAGGGCTGCCTTCTGTTCTGCTTTTAAATCTTTTAAGGTGGAACGGATCAATTTCCAGGTGATCACCAATTCTGAGGCATGGTTATCACCGTGAGCAATCGTGTCCCACAGCTTCTCCCCTATTCCTTCCCAGGTTTCTGAGCAAAACGCTGTAGCCGCGTCAGGAGGATACCCTTGATTACGGCACCACCTTAACAATCTCCGTACAGAGATCTCATCATATTTCATTCCTCTCTTAGAGAGCATATACAGCAGAGGTCTGACTATCACACTCTCTTTGGAGGACGTGTTCTGCCCCATGCCACCCTGGTTTGCTCACCTCGCTGGGTGCTTCTTTCTCCATTGCAACATCTGCTTCTGCTCAAGTCACTTCCTCGACTCTCCTGCTTCATTCCAGCTGATGGAAGTGCTTCCAACCTGGCTTCCCCTGCGGCGCCTTCTGCGCTCTCTTCCTGGAGATTACATTGGGGTCACTATTTGCCGGGGGAGAGTGGACTTCGGCAACTCCACGGGAGTTATAAAGTGAAGACCTTTATTACTGGTACATCCCTTGGTTATATAGAGCAAGCTTCACTGACCATGCACACCAACAATAATGATGATTGGATACATGTGATAGCCTGCACACGCCTAAATCTACTACATGGTGTTTGGTTACTATCTAACTCACCCAGTACCCCCCACGTCCTGTTTTTCTCTACTGTGTTCTGCTTTATCTTCTTGCTTCATTGCCTTTTCTCCACCGTTCTTTTCCTTCACGCTCTTTCCATGGTTCAAGGACAATTCATGATGTGTCCGTTTTCCTCCAACCAAGAACCCACACTGACTCTCATTTTTGCCACCTTTGTCCCACCCTTTCTCTGCTCTCTTCCCAGATAAAGAACTCTCTATTAACTACATTCTCCCCATTGTTCCCGATTTTGCTACATCTACATCCAAATTTTGTATTTTTGGTATTGTTACCTAAACTGTTTTGGCTTACACAGTATTACTGAGAGAGTTACGAGATTCTACTGGCCTTGCAAGACTCCACTCCTCGAAGGTATCCAGTGCTTCCCATCTGTGAAGCCTGACAATTTCTCACATAAGTCTGCTTAAGCACTGGTGAAATCCTGCCATCCCTCATGGCACTATCTGTAACTTTTGTCAGCTTCTCACTTTGCTATCTGATATGAGAAATCTGATGACTTCTCATGTCACATCTAGCATTTTTTCATGTCCATTCTGTTAGGCTAACCTCAGGCTGGGGCCCAACTGGCTTTTTCCTTCACTTACGCTCCTAACAGTGTAGAGATGCAGTTGAATCTGAGAGCTGTTTTGAAAGCTAAAAGATATTTTAACTGCCCTGAATAGCCCCTATAATGTGAACTGACAAAGGAGGCATACCAGTAAGTCCAGGGCTTCTCTTAAACACTAGTGTTTAGGCATGTAAGTTTTATATTGTTCATTTAAAATTTAATGCAATAATTGTGTTGCACCTAGCAGAAACAAAATTATTTAGCAACTGCTTACCCTTATAGAACAGCAAATTGAGAACAATGGTAAATTATGTTGATCATTGTATCTATTCTTGATTCTACATATCGAACACTTATTTCAGTTGAAACCAAAAGGATGCTAGAAATGACAACTAATACCATTTATTTTTTATACAGCAATGGAGAATGTGTTGCATCCAGAGGAAACAAGAGAAGAACTTACAAGAGCTCAGAGAGAATTTGTACAGGCCTATAGTCTTATGAAAATTGTAGTGGGACTTTGTAATGACAGCAAGGAATCTAGACTTGCTCTGTTTACATTAAAACAATTCTTCCAGCAGTACTATCTGCCTTTATATTTTGCTGAAGCACTGTTTCAGCTGTTGCTCTGGGGGAAGAATGGCACCTGCTGAAGCATGCCTCTTCAGTAGTGAATGAAGAAGGTTAAACTGAAGTAGGCAAACACTACTATGCTCAGAAGATACCCTAAGTGCCTGCCTACCAACTATTGAAAGCCAAGGAAAGGTAATTCTAGCACAGAGGAAAAAGACTTTAAGAAAGGGACATACAGGTCATAGTGTTGTAAAAGGTGAAGCATTCTGCAATTTTGTAGGAATAATAATCTCAACATGTCCTTTTATTTGAATTTCATTTTCTTGGCTTAGCATTGTGCATATAATAGTAAAAAAAAGTGCATATGAAATCTAAATAGAAAATAAAATATTTTTATATGCTTTTTGTTACCCAGGAAAGAGTAGTTTAGAAGGTCCCTTTTTTGTTCATTTTATTGTGTCACTTTAACTGATAAGACTACTTTGTTGTACTATTTTTTCCTTTATAAAGTAATCACTATGGGTTTTTTTTGTGTTTTTTGGTTTGGTTTGGGTTGGGTTTCTTTTTCTGATATAATCTTTCTTTTGTTTCTGCAAATATATATTAAGAGTAGTTCCCAATCCACAAGAATGACTCATTGTTTCTGTTAGTGCTTTGTAGCTGATACCTTAAAAATAATGTCATTCATCTGAAATTGCAACACAAACACATTGGATTATTTTAGTTAATATATGTGTGGGTGATAAGTGATTAGATTTTAATCTGTATAAAACCAATATTTCAATACAGAACACTTTCTTAAATGGATCTCATGCTGTTCTTCTGATGTATCCATAGATAGCAATGTATGGGGAATGGCTTCTAGTTACCCATATTTCATAGTAGATGTTCTGAGGTGCGAAATCACGTGAGAAGGGATACAATATGTGTAACAGGCCAGCAATGAGTTGAAAATTTATATGTAGAAAGATAGATAATGTAGATTTAAATTTATCTCCCTAATCTTGGAAATAGAGCTCACCAGCTCTGTACAAATGACAAACTTGAAAGGAAGGTGAATCCTAAATCCAAGGCTGAAGTGGAATCTCTGGTCTGTCAGAGATAGTTAAAACCTGTTTTCCTGATGGTTGCATCAAATGAAAACATTCTTTTTCCTTGCCTGATATTAATCTTTTAGCAGAAATTGGTGATAAGAGAATCTATGGAAGGAAAAAAAAATGTGTAAAGGGATTTAGAGAATCCAAAGAGTGTATGTCTGGATTTAGAGAAAAAAAAAATAACAGATCCTCCAATGACTGAAGCTTTTTAAGACATGGGAAGAACAGTAATGGAAAGGAGGATGCTTAGGAAAGGAGGATGCTTAGGAAACTCATTCAAAGAGACATTCACTTGCTCAGATATTGCAAAAAGTTAACCAAGATAAACTTCAAGTTTATAGTGATTTAATCTAAGGTAGCCAGACGGTATAATGCATGAGACAGTTCTCTCTGACAGTGGGGATCTAGACTTAATACTCTGGGAGTATTAAGTATTAAGTATCTTTCAGTCCTCTATATCCTATTTCAGTCCTTCCCACACTATAGGTCTTTGGAGGTGACAATACTGTGATTCATACTGAAACAGTAGACAGATCCTCAGATAAAACATTTATAAATAGAAGTCCATTTAGTAGAATGTTTCTAATGAGGTACAATTACTTAATGCAAAATGTTAGATTTATCATTGAATGTGTCTATTTTCCAGTTCCCTATAGTGGATTGAAACATGGCAAATACTTGCTAAGCCTTTGTATAATCATGACAAATAATGTTGTAGGAGAACAGTAAATAAAAAAAGTACCTCTTTGGTTTGGGTCCCTATGCTTTTATAACGACAGTAACCAAAATAGAGCTTTCATAAATTGCCATCCTTGCTAAAGCTTGAGAACATTTAAAATCTGTTTTTCATGAATGCTCCTGCTTTTGTGTGTTAATCTAGAACTCTCTAGTATTTACACACACACACTCACACAGACACACAAAAAAAGGACAAGCTTTGCCATCAAAATATGGATTTATGGAAGCAGGAAGATAGATGACATTTAATCACTTGTGGTTTGGTAGATTCATAATCTCAGTCTGGAATTTATCTAGTGCTTCATATAGAAATGATCATTACCCACATATTTATTAATTCATAAAAGGGGGAAGAAGAATACGAGAGTATGCATTTTTCATAGATAAAAAATAGGCTTCCTTTATTCCAGATTTGTGCAATGGATTTTATGCCCCAGAATATATCATTAGCAGTTCATATAAAAACTCCATGCCTGTTGAGTCCGAAGCATGCAGTTTTGCACAGAACAATTATTTTCATTCCTTCCCTGTCCCTTTCATAATATATACAGTAGGCTAAAAATGAATTGTTTCTACATCTGTATATTAATTGCCAACTATTCTCTCTAAATATAGTACTGCATTAAAAATAACTAAAGATTAATATTATCAAAAGAGAGAAGAAAATATAAAACCACTGCTAGTAATTTCCCATTCTGCAGTTTCCTCTTCACAGAATATTTTTGCTTTCTGAAAGAAACTCATGAAGATTTAAGCATTACAATCTAGGCCATATGGATATCAAGTTAATTCTAATTTTCTTTTACATATTTTTTTCTAAATCTTAAATATCTTTCAAAGACATATTCCAAAAAGGGAGATCTATATGTGCAGTCATATTTGAAACAACCTTTAATGCTACCTCTGCAGATTCAAATTATTTTATCACTTTGTGAAACAGCAGAAGTGTGCCTATAAGATCCAAAAGAACTAGAATGGAAATGTGAACCTGAAGAACAAACTGTACATATTTTGACTGTGCTTTGAAAACGTTTTGATCTCTGATTATCCTTACTGATTAATTATCTACTGAAAATCAATGTTCAAAATGTCTGTCTCAGATTAAGTCTTTCTATGAATCTTCAAAATGCTTTAATAGTCTTCAAGGAAGGCTTTTTAATTATTATGTAAATATATGGATAGTATGCAAGGTACACTGTATATTCTCATTATTTGCCCTTTTTGAATAGAACACAACATTTAAAAATATCTATTTTAATGTAACCGATTTTGTGACTTTTTGCTTTTTAGTGTTACCTAGCCATCTTTTTTTATTCGGCTGCATGTCTTTGTTACATTTACCTCAAGATTATCAGGAATGATGGGGAACAGTGAAAACCTAGAGAAGTTAAAAAACTTTTGTAAATTAGACTAGAAAAACACCCCAGTGGGGGTGGAGTGGGAAAGACAAAGTTGATGCTTTTGGGGCTACCTGATATGCCTTATTACTGCTCCAGAGGTAGACTACTGAATTCCCACAGATAACCAGATTGCCCATTCCTCCTATTACCCCATCCCTCTACCTTAATAAGAATTGGATTAATGGAATTTGGAAAAATTGAATAAGAAATAGGGTTTTAAGGAATTTAGGTAAATAAAGATTGAGATTTTAAAACTCTCATAATTTGCTCGGTTGCTATGCCAGGTATTTCAGTGTATCTTCTAACGTTTGGCATATTGGCCACATAGAAAGTTAGCATGCAGTTCAGTGTTATACTTAAATTAAACTATTAGTATACAGCTGTTTTAAAGATCTCACTGTGATATAGCATATATTAAAGAAACAGAAATTGCATCATTGATCTTCTGGGTTATTAATAAAAAATAATCTAGGTATAGTTGCAAACACAGTAACTAAGGTTCTGGAAATGAAAAGGCACATTAAAATTCTTACTTTCCACTGATGTCTCTTGAAAATTCCACTGCATAGGATCTGATGTACCTGTGTGAAAATGGCAGTCTTCACTGTTCTCAGGGCTTTGCCCTGCAGCTATTTTTTTCCTCGCAGCTATTGGGCAATGCTGGACAGGGCCAGCATTGGACTGCTTTGGCGCACTTCTGTTAGAGAAGTATTCCTATAGAAAGGAATCATATAAAGGTTTGGTTTGGAAGGGACTTTAAAGATCATCTAGTTCCAATGCACCTGCCATGGTTGGGAACACTTTCCACTAGACAAGGTTACTCAAAGTCCTGTCCAACCTGGCCTTGAAAATTTCCAGGTACGGAGCACCCACAACTTCTCTTGGCAACCTCGTTCAATGGCTCAGCACCCTCACAGTGAAGAACTTGTTCCTTGCATCTAATCCAGATTTACCTTCTTTCAGTTTAAAGCCATTACTTCTTTTCCTATCACTGCATGCCCTTGCAAAAAGTCCCTCTTCAGCTTTCTTGTATGCTCCCTTTAGGTACTGGAAGGTTGCTATAAAGTCTTGCTGGAGCATTTTCTTCTCTGTGCTGAACAGCCCCAACTCTCTCAACCTGTCTTCATAAAGGAGGTGCTCCAGACCCCTGATTATCTTCATGGCCCTCCTTTGGACACACTTGAGCAGGTCCATATATTTTTTATGCTGGAGACTGAATGTATACAAGCCCAGGTGAAAAAAACAGTTCTTGAGGCTTTATGTTTCAGGTATGGCTTCTGTCAGTCTTCTAAAATTCAAAAGCCTGAAGGCTGCAACTACAGTGTAGCAGAAATCTGTATGGAAAAAAAGTACTTTTTCTTCATGTTGCTAAGCTTTGATGCTTCTAGTGGTTTCTTTTAGCTTTTTTTTATACACAGGCAAGCAGGGGTGTTTTTAAAATTGCCATTTCCTGTGGGATCTGATCTCCCTTAAGCATGTGTCATACAAATGAGTACCTATAATCTGTTTCTAAAAGATTTACTTTTTACATATATTTGGGTTATACTTCTCTGTTGCTTCTAAGTTATCTGTAATGACTGCAAATTAAAGGATTACTATAAGTAATCATGCATTAACATTTTCATTAGTTAAGAGCAGAATTTGGAACAAAGGAGCAAAAAGAAGCCTTTGGAAATTACAGAACACATATGCATCTCTTTTGCAGTTAATCCCACTTACAGGTTCCAATACTTGAAGTTAAAATTTGATTACCATTCTGTTGGAAAAGGGATTTATTCAGTACTACTCTAAGGTGATTGTAATGGTGAGGCATTTCTCTGAGAGGTCCATTAGGATTTCCAGAATAGGAGTTAGCCTGAGATCTGCTGAGATCTCTGTTGTTGATAGCATCCTCCACCAGCACTGCAGAACTGCTTAGCGGTTGCACCCGATTATAATGCAGATTACCTTATTTAGGGAGTCAGTTGGGATGGCTTCTGCACACTTCATCAAGATGATCTGTAGTTTCTAGGAACAGGATTCTCGAATGAGATGAGTGATAAGGTGAGCAAGAGATAGACAATGTCTCTGTAGATTCCTAGTTCTTAGGAATATTTCTATCGAGCAGAACTTTTCTGCATCCGCGATGTGCGTGTCCTCTATAGAAGTGGGAAAAGCTTTGTTTCTGGGAAATGTAGAACACTGCACTCTTGATCCTGATTCTTCTTTTACCAACTTGTGGCTGGAAAAGCATGTTCTATAACATTTCTGTCAGTTTGTATCTTTTTTTTTTTTTCTTTCATATAATAAAGATGAATTGTCTGGAGAGTAGTTTTCATCCAAGGTAAAGAAGCTCTGTCTTCTGCATGGGGTTGTTGTGACCAAAGTTCAGGATAATTGCATGTGTCTGAAATAATAAATGATTCATATTTAACTGCTCCCATTTACCAGTCACACTAATCATTTTTAATTCTTAAAATATTTCTGGGACCTTTTACTACCAAACAATTGGACAAGTGAGAAAAAGTTTGCTTAATTCAACAGAGAACAAATACTTACTTGACAGAAATGTTTATGATTCAATTAATTTAATTATGCTGAAAGTAAATTATGCCATTTCCAGAAGATACAAAGACTAGTCAGTACTCAGACATTTTCCTCTGTATAACAACTTACCAATATTTTTCAGTCAAGTACTTTTTCTGAAATGTGGGTTGGTTATTTTTCGTTTGTTTCTTTTGTGTTGTTTTATTTTAGTTGGTGTCCCCCCCACAGGTTTACTGATGATTATGGGAGGATTGTTTGTCTTTTTTTTTTTTTTTTTTTAAGTATCTAGCTAGGTTCTTAATCTTAGAGCTCCTATATATGTATACATGCATATATGAGTTTACAGTGATGCTTACTTTCATCATTCACTGCTGAAAACTTGATATAAATGCCCTTATATTTGTTTCCCCTTTTGCCCCATAACTTCCTTTCCAAGAATTGGTCTTTTTTTCAGATCTATTTTGCAGTTAATTTAGTTAGGGACAACCAGTACATGATGTCTGTCTGTGCAGATGAAGGGTTCTGTGCTCTGTTAAGTTGTGATTACATCACTTGAGAGACAATTTGTATTCATATAGGTAATTTTTCAGTCATATTCTTTGAGTTGCAGAACATGCATTGTGTGCAGACACAACATAACCAGGCTGCATGACACTAAAGATGCTGGAGATACCCACCAACCTTACTTGGAATTGAGGTGTTTTCTTTCTTTTTTTCTGATTTGTTTGTTTTTTTAAACAGTTGTGTGTAAATCCTGTTAGGCCTGGAAAAATATCTGGTAGAAATGAGGACCCACATGTATTCTTCATAAACAAAAAACTTCTATCGGAGTTCCAGCACTAGTCCAAAGATGGAATAACAACCTCTTTGAAGTGGAGAAGGAGTCTGAATGAAAGGGAAAGAGCAGAACTCATTTTGTAATTCTCCTTTTGCCTAAATGAGAACTAAATTTATCTGGCCCTGCTACTCTGTGGGAGTTTTGTTGTTGATTTGTTTTGTGTCTGTAACACAAGTCTGATTTGAAAATCCAAGAGCAATTATCTGTGGAAAAAAGGCCCTTGGGTTCTGGGTGTACTGGGTTATTGTTGTGGGGAAAGGGGGTTTTATGTTTGTTTTACATGTTCTGAGCTAAATAAAAACATTATTATTAGCTACAAAGAAATTAAGCTGCAGGGAAGAAGAAAAAAAAAGGGAATTTTCTGCTGACATTCTTAAAAACCCTACAGATTCACACGCTGAAAGTGATATAGTCATGGCTGGGAGTATTTTACCATGTTTTTTTAATACTTGTGAGTAGGTTATGCTTCCCAACAAATTCTGTTTGATCCACAGTTGGGTAGAGTTTTGACAATAATATGAATTTTTCATATCTTATTCTGAGGGAAGGAAAGAAAATTCTACATCTTTCAGATTTGTAATGAACAGTACCTGCAGTTGTAGCAACATATGCAAAAGTAGATATAGGCAGAAATATGAACTGACACTTGTACTTCACATATGAAAGTGCAGTACCCTAACACTTCTGTCATCTCCCAAATTACAACTCACCTTCAAGTTTGCTGGAAGTGACTCAGTTCTCAGTGTTTCTCAGATCTTATGACTATTCGTTCCATTTATGTATTTATTCTTTTTCAATGTACTCCACATAGCATCTTTGTTCATTTCTTATCCTAATGACTGACAACACTGGGTAAGCAAGGCTTCTTAGAGATTTGCCAGGACTAACAAACATCCCATGAACAAACAAACTCACATAAGTGGTACAGGTTTATTTGCTGGTCTATTTAATCTATAGAGTACTTTCCAAACAGAAAACAAATACTATGGGTCATTAAATAATATAATGAATTAATTTTCCACAATATCTCATTTTAAAAGGCAGACTTGGTTGGGTAAGACTGATTTAGCAGAAGTACTAATAACCACTTGAAAGATATGAACAGGACAAAAGACAGCAGCTACGAGTTGGTTTCAACAAGGAATACCCTGATTTGAAAAAAAATCCCAGTGAGAGTGATTAATCCCCAGAACAGTCTGCCCAGAGAAGTTACAATAGCTCCATCCTTGGGGATTTTTAAAACTTGAGTGGGCAACACCTTGAGCAACTTGATTCAAATTTTAAATTGTGTTTGCATGGCAGAGAGGATTGCAGTAAATGGCCTCCAGGGGTCGATTCCAAATTACTCTGTGCTTCCATGATAGCTAACCAGGGTTTAGGTGGTTATGACTTATCAGTTTATCATTCAGTAGGGAATCAAGAGGAAAGTGTGCTCTTTTCATAAATCAGCACAAAGTTGATTTCTGTTGGACCCATTTCTATTGGAGAGAAGACTTATGCCTGGCTCTTTTTTCTTTTTCTTTCTTTTTTTTTTTTCTTTCTTTTTTTTTTTTTTTTTTAATAGCTGAAGAGTGTGCTAAAGACTGGCGGGTTTGGATGATCTCTCTCTCTCTCCCCATTTATCTCCCATTCTAACCTTATGAATCATTAAAAAAGACAGACAGAATCTTTATTGATGCAGATCAGACAGGCTTTTTTGAAACTTAGACCCTGGAGATGTGAAGAGTTTTTGACAATTTACCACTTCAGTCTTTACTGGTAGTTTCTGTAACTGCTGGTGTTGGGTTTTGTGTTGGGTGGGTTGTTTTGTGTTGTTATTCTCCGTCTTTAACTGTGACTTGACATTGTGCATTGTTCATAATTCTTTCTCAACACGGTATTGTGGTAGTAAAAAAAACAAACCATAATTAGGGACTTAGGGTTCCATCACACTAAGTGACAGGATTAGGCTCTCATATTAATGAACTATTCATATTTTATGAATGTATTACTTAACAAGATGAAGGTTCTAACTCCTACCAAAATGTTGAAATTGCATAGGTGGATGGCACAGCTTCATTATCTTGAGGATTGGTTGAGAAAAGAAAGCTGATTAAATCTTTTAGCTAATATCATTGAGAGTGTTCTTTGTGGAAACTCTACTTCTATCACTTGTTTTAAAAACTAGAACCTGAACATTTTCCCTTTTTTTTAAGCCCCACTGTAAAGCAACATAAATTTTTTGGTAGAGATAGTTCAGTAAAGTATAGTGTCTTTAATTGATATAAAATTTGAATCTGTGTCCTTGGATTTAAAGAGCAAACAAATTATATTGGATATACTTCAAATTTCCACTTGCAAAGGTTTTATAAAAGATTTGTGAATTTGGAAACCATATTAAACGTCCGCTAGGTGAATAGACAGTATGGGCTGCAATGTAATAAGTGCCTCTGAACTTATTTAAATATCTAATTGCCTATAAGACTTGATGAGCATTCTTTATTACCTCTGTCAACCTTTTATAAATTCTACATGAACTCTTATACTATGTCCAAAATATTAATAAACTGGCATTGGTTTAATTATAAATGTTGTCATATATGACCAAATATGGTTCTTGCTGATTTATAAAGCAACCTACATGTTACTATTTTGATCTTTAAAATGTTGTATTAAAGAAACAGGCTTTGCAACTAACATCAAGATGGAGGTGATAGAGGCCTTTTATATTTTTTTTCTTGACAATTCTTTGTTTTGTTTTGTTTTATTATTCCAACATCTATACCTATCTTCTTTAGATGTGAATCTTCCTTTGTTTCCCACCTGTTTCATTTCTTCAGTGGAGTGGAACTTCTATTACTGTTGCAGTACAGGCAATTCTATGAGCTGAGGCTGTTTATAGAGGCAGGAAATCAGGAAAGCATCATGAACTACATTCCAGTTCAGAGACAGGCATCCTGGGGCAGTGAATCCCTAGTAACCTGTAGTAGCAAGCATGAGGTGCATTTTAAATGCAAAGCCTTAGTCCAAGGGACATCCCCTTTTCTAGCCCTTTGACACCTTCCCTAGAGTTTCAAGTCTCAGAAAGTTAATACAGCAAGATTGGATGTACGAACTTCAAGCCACAGTATTTTATACCTTTCCCAGTAGAGCAGAATTTAGTGTTTACTTTTGCTTCTTTGAGTGTGTCGGCATATACTGTATATAGCCTGTTACTGTGCCAATAGAAAGATAAAATTCACAGAATGGTAGGGGTTGGAAGGGACAACATTCCTTCACAGTAAAGAAGTTCCTCATTATGTTTAGGTGGAACTTCATGTGTTTCAGTTTGTGTCTGTTACTCCTTGTCCTGAGCATCACTGAAAAGAGACTGGCCTCATCCTCTTGACCCTCTCCCATTAGATATTTATAAATGCTGATAAGATTCTGTCTTCTCTTCTCCAGGCTAAACAGACCAAGATCTCTCAGCCTTTGCTCATAAGAGAGATGTTCCAGTCCCCTAATCATCTTTGTAGCACTCTCCTGTCCAGCAGTTCACTGTATAGCACTGATGCTTGAGGGCTGATGGTGTGTTGCTATGCATGCCAGTCATGGAGCATACTAAAATAAAGGAATTTAATTACAGACCTTCAGCATAAATCAGTGTGAGCAGTGATGTACAGATCACCTTGTCAGATGAGCTTGCTACATGTGGTTTGCAAGCAAAATGGAGAATTTCTGAAGCATTAAGCTATGTCACTTTTAGCTGGATTTAACGTACAGTAATGTTATGCTCACATAAAATTTGTGAATGAGATTTGAAAAATGTTAGCTACACTAATCTCAAAGGATCAGTGCAATGAATATGATAGCGTGTCCATGCTGAATATTTCCACTTAGCTAATGTAAACCTATTAGAGTAACTAAAAGAGTAATTTCAAATGATCAAAAGGAGTTTGAGGTGGTATTAGAGCCTAAAACTCCCTGGACAAAGTCAGTATCATTTGATGATATAAAGAGAATTTGGCTTAATCCATAGATAACACTCTGATATAGTAAGTATGGATTTTTGAATTCTAGTCTCTTGTTTGTTTGTTTGTTTGGTTGGTTGGTTGGTTGGTTTTTCACCAGGTAAATCTTCCATTTTCAAAGAAACCTTAGATTTTACCAAGA
>JAAGNO010030108.1:33237-55300 GCA_033439905.1 Ceryle rudis | reverse complement strand
CACCTTGAGTTTCCAGCTCACCTCTTCACAGCGGATGAGAGATCACATGAAACAGCCACCACTAAGCCACCAGAGGTCAAAACACCCAGGCAGGTAACTTCATCCAACCCGCCCACACTTCCCCTGCCCCCCCCCCTACCCATGGAGCAGTACAACCCTCAGAACACCCCCCCCCCCCCCCCCCAAAAAAAAAGAAAGAAAAAAAAAAAAACAAACCCAAGGATTTGACTACTTCTTAATTCCATCAGGGAGGCTGGTCAGAAAGCATCCTTCCTCTTGTATACACACGGATACAGGTTCAAACCACACGTGCCCAGGATCCCCTCCCAGCCTACCCCTCATGATGTATCATTCCTACACAGGCCAGCTTGTCCGCAGAGCTACTGCTTGCTGAGGTGTAGGAAGGGCTGGTTCAGCTCCCCCAGACTTCCTAATTCCAAGATGAGATGTAAGGTACACTTGACAGGACTCATGGACACACAGGGTCCTGACAGTACCTACATAGACCATAGAGGAAAGTTACTTTTGGTGCTGATATATGTTAGGATTTTAGGTTTAGATTTCAAAAACTACTTCAGTCATTTGTTTGTTTTCCTGTGGGGCTGCAGGGTTTTTTGCATGCCTCTAAAACACAGATGTGGAAATCATCTGTTTCTCAAAATCATCTTGGAGAAGTTACTTAACATCTTTCTGACCACACCAGCAAACAGGAGTAAGCAATGCTTCTCCATCTCAGGAAAGCCTTGAACGACTTTGCTTAGCGCTATCTGTCAGGTACAAGCAAAGCTTCAAGGCAACATTCCCCTGGAACCAGACCCCTGCTACCAGGTACTGTGTATTCAAAAACAAATTCTGTTTGACAGGAATTTCTAGCTTCATTTTGTGAAATTAGGCACAGACTATTGCTTGCGGAGAGATTAGGGGTGGGAGGCTGTTTTACAAAGACATCACTCTTTGTAAATTGCAACATCTCTAACTCTCCAAAGGGTTTCCAAAATGGTTCTGCCCCTTGTCAAATAGCTTTGCATTGGACAGACGAGAAAGCATCTTTCCTTCTATTATGTGGTGACTTACTAGACAGATCCAGTTTCTTCTATAGGAAAGAGCACAGGTATCTATACAGTTCAGAAAGCGAAGTATCCTGTGAATAATCTAATCCCAAACCACACAAAGTGGTGAGAAGAGCAACAATCCTGGGCTTGAGTAATTTGGCAAACAAATGGTCCTGAGACCAGCAAAGCCAGCTTCCTTCCTTTCTTTTTAATGATAAAAATGTGCTATTTTCTTTACTGCAGCACCTGGACACAGTACACAGACCTTGTTTAGACAGAAAATAGGAGGTTCCCATTCAAGTGGGGTCGTCTGCACGAGGAAGTTTTTGTGCAAGGGCTCAAGTGTGAATTGAAAAACACAGAACAACTATTTCGAATTATCTCTCCGTGTGGACACTGTTATTCATCACTAAGACTTTCTTTGTGAGATTTAGCTTAATCCGTTTCCAAAGTGGATTAAACTAAACCACACAAAGGACCTCTTACTGCTGAATAAGAGTGGCCGCATGGAGAGATAATGAGGAATAGTTATTCTGAGACAGCTACTTTGACTGCATATTTGGGCTTTTCCACTCTGCATCGACAAGCCCAAAGCCGTACTGGAAATGGAAGATTGTGGTTCTAGAAATCTGGTAAAAGACAGTGCCAGGGCTGTATCATACCCATTACATCTTCTGCTCTGTGCACGATGGCTGCTCCTGCTCCAGTCGGCACGGGCTCTGGCTCCAAACTAGGCTGCATTATTCAACACCTACTTCTCTAAGCTCCAGATTGAATCCAGCCACAAACTTCAGCCGCAGACAGGGTGCACAGGGAGAAGGACCTACGGTAAGCAGCCCTGCCAAGTCTGCCACCCTCAGTACACATCATCTTTGATCTGACAGGCTCACCCATCTGGCTCTCCAGCATCACCCGGTGCTGCCACAGTTCTTCACCCTCTGCCAAGGCCGAGCCGTGCGCACGGCTGCTGCTGCTGCAGTCCTTGTGCATGCCCTGGGCTTCAGGAACGGACCGTCTGCACTCTCTCCGTTCCTCTTGGCACAACCACTCTTCGTCAGGAAAGCCGATGGCTTGCCGGTATTTAATTCTGGGGTCACGCAAGTCCCCAGAAATTCATTTAACACAAACTGCCATGTAATTGAATCCAAAAGACAGCTTAGGCTCCTCTGTGCTAAAATACTCTCCTAAACCATCTTCCCAGTGTAGGTTTTTACCTTGCAACGTTATTCTCTGCAGTTTTACTGTATACCAAACTAGCTAGTCAGAAATTGTTAGAATATAGGGACACATGTTTGCATTACAATTGGGACATGATGGGTATTTTATAAACAAAAGATACAAGAGGTAAGCCTGCAGGAGAGAAGCTTCCAAGCACACTGAAGGCAGTATAGTTATGTCTTACTTAAGGCTTTCTAATGAGCAGTTTCATCTTCTTTTCCCCTCACCCAGAGAGTTTCAATATTCAGATATGTCAGAGAGAGACACCTACCAGATACATTTTGGTGTGCCCTCACACAACAAAATGCCAAATCTCATGGCTCCAGCTCAGGAGCAGAAGCTGCAGCACAGCTCCTCCAGGCAATCAAAACTGATGCTGGTTCACCGCAATATTCTCCTGCTTCAGAAGGACCTGCTGAGCTGTCTCCAGTAATGTCAGAGAAGCCTGGCCCTGCCTGGGAGCAGGGAGTGCTGCGGCCATCTCTAAAGTAAGTCACCCCAGCACCCATGAACCAGAGCCCTCACAGGCACCAAGGGCCAGGTTCTCCCAGAGTCCAGTCAGGTAATTCACATGAGATGGATGCTCAATAAGTTGCACCAGGCACATCCTAATACCCCTATTCATCAGCTGCCTTCTCCTGGACCAAAGCGTATGGTTGCCAACTCCTACAATTCTACAGCCAGTCTAGCAATGCTTGCTATTTTTCTTAAGCGTAGTAGCCTTGAAGTATTTAGGGAAGAACCTCAGCCTCCACTTACAGCACACAGCAAGCTCCTCAGCTGCTGCAGAGAAAAGTTTGAGAATGAGCGGAGTATACCCTGCAGGCTCAGGAACCAGAGAACAAGTAAAGAGAATATAAAATGTATTATTTAAGAACCAGAAAAGCAAACAAAAACAACAACAACAAAAACAACCCCACACACACAAGAAAAAAAACCTGCAACAATTGAGGTTGGCAGTACTATACATTTTACAGCATTTATTCACAGCTGAAATATCCCAATATCCAAATACTTCAGAGTTCTTGGAGCTACTCACAGATCTCCTGACTACAACCAAGCGTGACAATTCATCCCAGCTGCCAATCCACCCCCAAGCTGTCTTCTGAAGGTGCTGTAGTGCTGACTGATGTTTGCAGAAGCATTAAATTCCTGCTCACTTCACAGTAAGAGGTACAAGCTTGTACATTTCCCCAGTCTCAGTGTTAAAGCAGAAGGGTTACCTCCAGAACCCAAGTAAGGTCTGTAGAGGACGGACATTGTGCCACAGAATAAACACAACAGCGTGAAGCAGTCCCCTAAACTGTTTTGCAAATATCAAATTACCAAGTGAATCACTTTTTAGGAGTCCACAAATCCGTGCTCTACAGAAACAAGCACTAGGTTTCCTATTCATATCTAGTGGGTACTAAATATAATGTATGTGTTCCATAGGAATCCATCCAAAATAACTTCACTGGGCTGCTGGTAGGTGAATTCTATACTTAGCTCTATACACTCATGTTTGAACATAAATTTTTTAAACACAACCCTTCCCAAGGAAAAATCAAAAGGAATTAGTGGTCAAAGAATTAGCCACAAAATTCTCAGCAAGTTTAATTTGTTCTGTGGCTAAGTCAATGCACCTCCAAAAATTCAGGACAAGATGTTTGCATACTTTTGGGGTTGTATTAATGAAACATTTTGTTTATTTTGCAACTTCCAGAGCAATTACCCAAATAAAGTATAGAGCATTTAAAAGGAAAAGTCACTAGGGCAGCTTTCCAATTAAGTTTGCACAGATATTTCTGCAGTGTGTGTCCTGGGGATCTCTGTGTTGGGTCTATGCACCAAGACATGACCTACCTGCCATCAAGGACTGTTAGGGTACCAGCTTAGTCACATAGCCCTCTTTGTCCCCACACACATGCCCCTCTCAATACCATGCACTGATATGAACGATGCCCAACTCCTCCCTCTGACAATACCACCATGTTCCTGCAACTGTCAACAAAGCCTGCTCAGAGGAGCCCTGCTGATCTCCAGGATAGAGGAAGTCCCATCATTGGCACACAAGCCCGAAATCCAAGAACACCCCAAAGGGTTATTGCAGAAGAAGAACTGCCTCTCTACAACAAAATATTAAAGACAAACAAAGCAAGAGCTTTAAAAGCCCTCCTGGGGCACCAAGTGGAAGCTGCAAGATGTTTTTAGATGGCTTTACACATGTAGGACTGCATATATGGCTGGATGAACCCCACTTCTGGCAGGACTGAATGGACACTATAGGTAAATTTTTAAGTCTAAGACAAGACTAATGATTACTTGTAGGTATTTGTCTTTCTTTTTTTTTTTTTTTTTTTTTTTGAAGTGCCCAAGTGTAAACCACACAAGACTGAACGAAATCACAAACCAGGCAGGGCGAACTGCGCAGCATCAACTCCAACCAACCTGGGAAACAACAACTAATCCCTCCAAACTGCCCAGTGGTCCCAAACACTTGCTGTCCACACAGGTCAAAGAGGCTAAAAACAGAGAGTACATTTCAGATGGTTATGCCCTCAATTTTGCTTGTCATAAACACATTTTTACATCCTTAAGCAAAAAAAAAAAGTGGGGAAAAACATTAGATACACTACTGCACAGTGATGCTTTGTTCTTGGGGATTCAGTCTACTTCGTGGCTGTGTTCATTACGTATTAGAAAACCCAGGCCAAATAGTACTAGAAGTCCTCCCCCAAGGTAACATTTACATTTACTTCAAAAGGCCTCCCTGCAGAAGAAAATGCAGGAATTTTTTAAACCTTTAACTGTTTTGTTAAGAAATGTACTGTACCAAACCACCAACATTTTGGGTTCAGAATGTTATTGCCTGGTACAAAGGAAGCTAAAAACAAGTCTTTGTACAGCTGAGACAGCAGGAGGTGGGAACCTGGGACTGGTCTTTCACTCATACTCCTGCCCAAAACAGGGTATGGCTAAATTAAAGTAGTTACTTTGAAGAGAACAGGGAAGAACAGCACTGTTGGTTTGGGGTCTGTTGTTTTTTCTTTAAGGTTGTAGGAATGAATGCACAGATAATAATGGTTTTAAAGGAACTTGCTTTCTGCAGTGAGCAGATTTTGGGGATCCTCGTGCAGACATCCCATGCTCATTTTCACTTGCCTGTTCACACATTACCATAACATTTTTGTGAGAGAAAGCCACTCCTAGGGCACCCAGATCTCATCCTTAACACGCTGGTGGCACACACATGGAGCGGATCAAGTGCACATTGAACATGGGATTTCAGGATTAACTAACACCCTACCCACTCAGAGGAACATGCAAGACACCCAGCTGGGGTCTGCTTTACACCTGAAAATTTCCTGCTAGAACTGTTTTACCAAGTCTTGATACCTTCAGTGAAATCAAAGGTCAGGAAAAAAACCCAAACCAAACCAAACAAAAAAATAGGGGACATAACTATAAAAACCCTGGGGGAAAAAAAAAATATATATATATATCCCAGCTTCATAATAATCCGATCTGAAGGCTGAATTCAAAATTTTGACCTAGTAAGCTTAATAGTGTACTATTAAAACAATTTTTTCCCCAGTATTCTTTCACCTTTGGACACAGATAAGCAGCATGACTGTGCCAGAGCAAGATGCAAGAGTCTTACAAGACTAGTGAAGCACCTAAATGCAAATAAATGCACTGGTCTTAAATGAAGCCTCATGCTGTACCTTCCTCAAGACATGCTGAACATAATTTCAGTTTAATATTCTGTTTCTCATTATGGGCCTTGGAGACTCTCTCAAGCACCATGAAAAGCAATATTAACCCAGCCCTCAGCACTGGGGGCAATCTAGCCAAATTATTCATGCTGGTCTTTTGCTTCGATTTTTGTAGTCTTAACTTAATGTTCTTAAACAAATCTGAAAGGAGGATGGATGACAAATAGTAAAGGCTTTACTTAAGACATTATAGATGGCCATATCCTGCAGCCTTAAGTCATTAAGCTAAAAACCCACACTGAGGCCAAGGGGAGTTTCATTGGAGCTGGGCATAAAGGCTGCAGCCCTGACACAGAGCTCATGGTAGCCACAGCCAAGCACTGAAAAGCAAGAACATTAAAAAACAACAGAGAAAAGAAAAGGGGGGGGGGGGGGGGGGGGGGGGGGGTGTTGCTACAAAGATTAGCCTCAAATTCTGATTTCAGAGATAGGGGAAAGATAAGAAATGATTTGCAGGTGTTAGTGTTTTCCTACAGATTTTCAGGGGAGCACAACTGATTTCAAGATTAAAAACTGGCACAGGTACGCTTGGCAAGTAGACAAGACACAGCAATGGGGGTGGAGAACCAGTTTCTATGCCCATACATTACACTCGCATAGAAAAATTGGCGTGCCTGTGAAATACCCCTCATTGTTCCACAAAAAGATTAATCGTGTTGTCACATAAGCAGAAATGGGTGTAGAGACTCGTGCAAGAGTGGCCAGGTCCCAGGTGCTGTGGGCAGGCACAGCAGCAATGAACAGGAACACCAGAGAGGCCTGACACATCCCAGGCCAACTGGCATCTGCAGCCACTTCATCTCCCCTGAATGCCATTACCCGCTCTAACTTTATTTACCAAAAAATAAGACCATTTTTACTCCACAGAATTAATGTGGCCTAGGGTGGATGCCAGGAAAAAGGGTGGAAAAAGCTGCCCCTTATTTATTTATTTTAAACAACAAGGCAAAACAGTGCTGCCAGAAATAAACATTAAACCTTGCAGAATCTCCCCCCCTCCCAAAAACCCCACTGCTGCCTCTCTTCCCTCCCTCTGCTGCCTCCTCTCCCTCCAACATTGTAAGTAGCACAAAAGATCACATTACAACTGCCAGCTGTGGCTCTTTTGGAAGGTGGCCTCCATCTCGGAGGTAGTATATGTTCCTCACAGCCTAAGTGGTTGCTATGGTAAATATGCTTTTTATTGAATAGCAGAGTGAAACAGCTTTTAAAGAGACCCATAAGAACCCCATAAATGGTCAAAATACAAGGCAGATCAACCTCAGCCTCCCTGGAAACAGGTTTCTCTGTTTTCCAAAATGACTGCGATTTTTGAACCCTTACTTTTTGTGCGTATTTGTGTTGTCCAGTCATCTTCACTTTACCCACACACAGGTGGAGGGGCGGGAAAAGCCAGGACCCCAACCAGCCCCCCAGCACAATGAGCTGCTTTCTATTTTAAAGGCAAGCATCCGCTCTCCTGCATGGTGGAAGACTTGGATACAGGCAGATGCTTAGCACTGGGAAGCACAGGTGATACCTAGTGAAGCTACCCACCAAACAGCTTGCCCTACCAGGCTGCACCCAGCCAGGAGAAGCCTCTTGCCCCCATCACCATCACCTCTTACAAGCCTGACCACTCCACTGTGCTGGCCCCAGAGCTGGGGAATGCTCCCATCCCTTGTGCCAGTCCTCCAGCACAGCAGTGAAAAAAGAATTAAACAAGTTACATTGTTTCATTTCTCATTAAGAATAAAACAACAGCAGGTTTTGATGGCTAGAGATTTCTAAATAACCAGCCAAACGTTTTTTTTTCTGAGCTTTTCCTCCAGTGATGGCCCAAGTGGAAGGGAGGGAAAAACAAAAGTCCTTCTGAAAAAGTGAAGCAAGCAGCGCTAGAGAGCAACTCAGCAAACACCCGTCTTGTTCCCATCGCTCTCTGCTGCACTGAGGGATAGTATAGAGGCCATGGACTCTAAAAGATAGGAAACCTTTTTTCTTTTTAAATAAAGAACTAAGATGCTCATAGCAAAGGGTTTACTCTTCTCTAGTTTAGTCACAACAATAGAAAAAGAAGCTCCTCAAAAATGTTTAGTATGATTTGAGATTTCTGACAAAACAAACGTGTGCCTTGGATGATGTACCAGCTACCTCAGCTTTAGACCACAGAGCAGAAGATAAAGAATAAGCAGTTTCTTGTCCTCAGATTCACCTCAACATCCAATGGTTATAAAAAGGTTTTTTTTAAAAAAAAAACAACCCACACAACAAAAAAAACAACATGTAAAATTTGATGATAAAGTATTTCAGAATAAATATTCTAACCCACTAAGTGCCATCTTCTCCAGAGGTAAATTACCCAGATGGAACACTCAGAGCTAAGAGGCTCCTTAACAACAGATGGCACTGACACTGGCTTTGGTCAGGATGGGCCTATGCACGCCGCCCATCTTGCATAACACGGTATAAACAAACACTTCCCTTTTAGATCTCTATGGATGCCCTTTCAGAAAGTAATAAAATCCCAAACTCCTCTCATGCAATTTTGTATTGAACATTTCAAACTCAACATTGTTTTTACAACAGAACCAAGAAAATTCAACTGAGAAATTAGGTGAGAAGTTTAAATAAATAAAGTTATTTTTAGCAATGCTACTCATTACAAATAGAGTTTTGTATTTTTCAGGTAAGTTGTAAACATCTGATAACACTTTTTGTACTAAATGAGAAGTCATCAAAACACACAGGGACGTGTGCTCTGTTGAGCTTGGCTCTGTTGAGCCTTCACCCAGGTAAAATGCTGACCAATTCTCGCAAACTTCATTCAAAATTTCGCAATAATAAACAAAGGTTTTTTTAGTAAATGATTTAGAGCAGGCTTCTTATTTTTTTTTAATGCTTCCCAGCAGTTTCTCTTAATTTTCTTCAGTTCAACAATGTCAGATGTGTAAACCAGCCTGACTGGACTCAACTGCCACTAAGAAATTCTACAGTATGTAAATTTAGAGCATTTTCAATTCTCTGCTCTCCTACAAGGCACATAAATGGTAATTTCATAAACAACCCAGCAATAGCAAATGCATTCCCTCCTTTTACCGTGGGCTCACTGGGGTTTGGGTTTATTTGCTGTTTTCCACATATTTCTCTTCAGGTTTGTGTAAAAGAAAACTGATGATAATCAATGCCATTAATGTCAAATGCCTTTGTTTAAAACAAAAACAAAAAAAACCCAAACAAACAAAAAAAGGAATAACATCTTTCTGCGTTTACTTACAACAATGTGTGCTGGAGATGGAGACCTAGCATCCTTGAGGGCTTGTCTACTCTGAAGGCTCCCTGCCTGAACATCAAGCAGTGGCCATTTCATCTGCAGATACTGGATGGAGGAAACAAAAATGGGGAAAGAAAAATGAGTTCAGAAAAGAAAGGCAAAAAAAATAACAAATCTTAGGTAACATGAGTAAAAAGATATAAATTAAAACTTATGCAAGGAACTGAAACAAAAATTAAGACAACTTTGCATGTTTGTGGAGACAGAATCTGCGCAGAACACTAATAATTTTATACCACCACATTACAGTTCAGGAATAATAAAATTAGCAGACTGCAAAGATAGCATTACACTGATTTTACTAATAGTAGCGAATCTACAAGAAGAGTAAAACCCACTCAGAAACAGAGCATCAAAAACACAGAGAGGATGGGACAATGGAGGGGAAGGTGGATTATCAGTCTAAGTAGAGGGAAAACACATATCATGGATTAAGAATATGAATTCATTATTTAATGGGTCATCTGTCAGCCTTCTTTCAACAAATGCAGCATGTCAACTCCTCCGGCTTCCCAGTGCTGTACGAGCCCTAAAGGCAGAGGTCTACCCCAAAAAGACCCAGGACTGCTGGGTCTTAGCACCTATTTTTTCTATTTTTCACTACCTCTGGAAGTCATCATGGAATATTTTCTTCTTGCTCATTTCAGTCGGACAACCCTTAAGGGACTTGCACAGTATAACTTATTCAATTAAAAGGCCAAACTTCAGCTCTCCCGTTGATGATGCCCAAGACAGAGTACAGCTTGGTGCACTCGGGCCCAGCTGTGCTGGCCAGGTGCTCGAGGACAGCCACAACTTCTTTACGTCACTGACATGAGCAGATAGGCTGAATACACACAGGCAACCAGTCTGAAGCATAATGGGGTGTTGATTAAAAAGCAAGGAAATCTTCACTGCACTTCAGGAAAGAGCAGAACGTTCCCACAGATTTAACCTGCATCAAATACCAACTAAAAACTTCTGCTCTCTAGAGTGCACGTCCTCTGGTAACTCACTGGAGGAGCCATTGCACCCCTGGCAGATCCCACAGTGGAGCTCAAGGCTTCCACAAAACAGGTGAAGTCTCGAGCTGGTACCCAGATTGCCGCACCAGAAGTGCTAGGTTCTGACCAAAAGTAGCCCCGTGGAGGAATCTGTTAGCCCAAACACACTTCTGCACAGTACATCTAAATATCATTTCAGTCCAAGCTTTTCTCTCTGCATGGTGCTGCGCCACGCCGATTATGCATACTGGTTAATATGCGATCTCAAACCCCTGTATCCTGCTGGAAGACATGTGTACTGCCACATACCTTCAGCCACCTCCCAGAACTAAAAAAAAAAAAAAAAAAAAGCAGCTGTACGCATAGATCAGGCCACTGCAGAAGATCCTATTTAGCGCTAGACTCCAATTGACCTAACAGATCTATTCCTAGAAAATATCTAGGGAAGCAGTTATGTTTACCCATTCCTTTAAGTGTAATCTTGCTGGAGAACCACACAGAAACAACCCCCGCCACGCCATGCGAACAACGGAAGCCATATCTCAATCTCCATGAAGGAAGGAAGGAGATCTGTTTCCACGCTTTCAGCACATCACTATCACACTTGTTCACGTATGCAAAACATTTGCTAGCATGCAAGGTCTGTTTGCTGCAAGACCCTGGGCATGGAAGTGACCAAAAGCAGGAGTCAGCAGGAGGATGCATTACCAATTCCCATCGCTTGGAGGGCCTGAGATTTCTGAGCTACTGGAATGCAAATAAACAAACCCACACTCTGGATCTGTGCCCCATACAAGTTCCTCAAGTTCCAAGAAGTCTTGTTTTTATTCATCTTCACATTTGGGATTTGTGCAATGTGGACCAGAATGTTTCAGCACTTCTTAAAAACAAGAAATAAAACCCAAACAAACCAGAACTAGTCTACTGTAAGTGACATTTCTAACTCTTACAACTTGACTGTAAGCCTCTGGGTATTTGATCGCTTGTATCAAATCCCTGCTCTTCAATATAGGTGACCACAACATAAATTCTAAAGTTGAGATGATGTTAAAGTAACTTTCTAACCCTTTGTGGTTTCAAAAAAGTGCTTAAAAATGCAACCCAAGTGCACAGACAATGAACCCAAAACCTAAGCCTATGGAGAGCTTCTTAACTTCAGGGGAAATGTGATACACTTCAGATTTGCAGATGGCACTACTGAACATGCCAACTGCTACATTTTTAGAAGTCCATCAGTTGTCTCAAACAGTGATTGTAACACCACCACATAAAGGGGCATATGAATTTGCAGAAAGGTTCCTGATGGGTTGCAGCTACTACCGGCTTCCCCAGGTTTTACAACCAGCTAGGAGGTATTCTTCCCTTCTACCAAAGAAAATGTCCTCACAGGACGTGTGCCTCATCGTACGTGCCTGTTTCAAACTCCACACCATTTTGGAGAGTGAGAAGTTATGGCTACCACAGCTAAAGCACTTACAAGAACCTGTCAGCTCAACCAGTGGCATTTCAGGAAATGGCCAAGAAGCTGTTACCCAACAAAATAAACCAACCACCATCACTTTTCCATGACTACTCCACAGTCATTAGCAACCCTGGAATATTCCTACACCATGACAGACCATGAAGGAGCTCAGGTTAGCAGCTGTCCTAAAAGACAGGCCAAGAAATGCACGGACTTCTCTAAGACCACCCTAAGGGTGAACTGAAAGGCACTAGCAGAGCAGCACGAGCAAACTCACATCAGACCCCATCCAGTCAGTAATTACCGCAGGGATTACAAAGCCTTCAGGACTGTCAATTCTGCCAGGTTTTATTAGCAATAAATTCCCTTAAAGGAACAAGGCAAGAAGGTGGTGTTGCTCCTGCTCCACCTCAATCTCACAAGAGCCTGTCCTTTCAGCAAGGGTGCTACGACACCAGGCTGACCAGATTAAGTGCAAGATGAACATTTCAGATCTTACTGCTACTATGCTTTTCTGCTTTTAAAACCCTTAGTTTAAACGCTAAGTAAAGTCCTTCTCTTACTCACCCCTGCCAAAGAGGATCCAAGGAGTCTTACAGTGCAAAGGTTAAAACACAGACAAAACTGCTCCTCCCCTTGGACGTGCACATGGAGCCCAACAAGAATGGTCTAAACCCAGACGGCTCAGTTTTGCACACCATCACACACACAGACAGCAGATAATACCAGCAGGGGAAAATAATAAAATAAAATAAACTGTCCCCACAGAAAGCAGTAACGCGCAAGGGTCAATAAAGAAACATCAACAAGCTCTATCGAGTGGCCAGGATCCAGAGCAGCATCCTGGCCCTGCCAAGGGCAAGATGTTCTGTCTGACAGATAAAACAGAGAGGGCCAAAGCCCACAGCCAACGCCTGCGTCAAGCTAACGAACCCACAGCTTCAACAGTGGGATGTTTGCAAAAGAAAAAATGTCCAATTTGCTGGCTTCAAAATGCCAGCCCCATTGATAAAGTATGAAATATTAGCATTGTTTAAGGTGACGAGCCTGACTCAAGGCCTCCCCATCCAAGAATTGTCATGCCTGTAACAAAATATTGATGTGGTGGCTTATAATTCTTACTTTATATAAAAGCTTCATTGTGTGCCAAATTCAATCTCCACAGGCTACCTGAGCCACAGATTTTTACGAGTCTACATTTCAGCGCTGCGAGTCTACAATACACATAATTTTCAATTATGTTAGGGCAGAACAGGATCACTGCCTATATAACATTACTGGTTGGAGGAAATGAGACTCAGCCCTACTGCCGAGAGAGCTAACTGGATCCAGATGGCGGGCCGAGAGAGGCAGCCGTCCGAGGGAGCGACGCCGCAGCAGCCGCCCCCTCCGCAACTCTCTTTCATGACAGAGGGAGAAGCCAAGCCATCAGTGGAGCTGGGATGGAAGGATGCCTGGGGGGTGGGGGGGAAGTCGCATCATGGTGTGGGGAGGGTGAAGGAAGAGGAAGGGAGAAGTGCGATTGCTTTCGCACGTTTACTACTGCTGCTCTACACTGCAATATTCTTATTAAAGCAGAGAAAAATTAAGTCCTGTTACAGCAGAGAGGTAAATCCTTTCCTTCCTCGAGCAACTAAATAGCAGGAAATCCTCTTCTCTCAGCCCTAAACGCAGATTTGAGCCAGACGGTTCCTCTGATTTGCAAGGAGTCCACAAAAATCTGAAGCCGAGTTTCCCAGCCTTCTGACACTGCTCTTACATTCCTGCACTGGGGGGGAAGGGGAGGAGGGAGGGAAGTTCCCACCATCCTGCTCCTGCAAAGGCTGGACACATGGTTGCTCCTCTCCTGCTTCTGTGTCTCAGCGTGGAAATTAGGACTTGCCTGTACAAACATTGAACTTTTCAACAAATTAACTCTAACAAATCCGTTCAAATTATTTCAGAGCAAAACTGTTGAAATGAGCTCTGCTGGCCTGCTTTTAACATTTTTTAAAATAATGTCATCTTGGCATAAGTATTTTATTCCCTGTTTAACAATATGATCTGATGGGGATCATTAGCATGTGTGTGTTTAAAAAAAAATAAAAAAAATATGGCAAGTCTCAGAGAGCTTAAGCAAAATAATTGTTAAGCTCCAGGCCTCCACACAAAAATTAAAACACGTATGGGGTGAGCGTTACTTGAGAGAAACCAAAGCTTTTAAAAAGGCTGTTAAATTGTCAGCACAAGGGAAAAGGCAAATGATTTGAACAGCTCAGATTTTATTTTTTTTTGTAGAAGGGTAGGAAAGGTAAAAACCAACACCAACGAAACCACCAAACCAACAGCAAAAAACCCACCACCACCTTTACTCTCCATCCTATGAGCAGCAACATGTCCTCGCCTCCCATCTGCAACTAATAGGTCCTGCAAAACACAGACCCACTGAGAGCAGCTTTGCACACCCACCCCCTCAAATACCACCCAAAGCAGCTGCCTTTCTGGGCACCATCAGGAAAACAAACCAAAACATTCTTCCCAAGATTTCACAGCAGAGTTGTTCAAAAGCAGCTAAAATTCACATCCAAGATTAGACAAGTTTGGTGGAAACTCTTACTCCCAGCCAGTAGCCACCCCATGCTGGGGCCGGGCTTGCAGTGGTGCAGCCCCAGTGGAAGAGATGGCACAGAGCTTGCAGGTGTTTCCTGCACTGGTGTCCAACCTGGAGCAGCTCCCTTGTCACACTATTGTTTTCACTGTTGGAATGCCTATGAGTGATGTCCCACAGCATATAAATACTTAAATGCAATTAAAAGGAAAAAAAAAAGCGCCATATTTTTAAATGGAAGGAAAGCTGCACAACTTTCCAGCTCAGGTTTCCTGCAGCTGGTGCTTATTAGCTCCCAGGAACTGAAAGAAGCAGGAGCAGGGCTCCTGAAGTCAGCTTGATGCCATGGGCCTCCAATACCTCCCCTATCCATGGCACCACATCTCCACCTTCAGAGTTTGCACTTTCACCCTGGGTCTCAACACACCATGCAAGTGGAAATACTCCTGATCCTAGTTTTGCTGTTACTCTCTCCCTTGGCCCGCACCGCAGAATCACATGGAAGTACACATCTGGGCATCAACTTTAAAGCTCAGGATTTTCTCCAACATTTAGTTAGCGACTCTTCTGGGAGGGGGCATCTAGACAAATTTTAACCAGAGATAATCCAGTAATGAGGGGAAATCAACAGGATTGAAGATAGAAGTTAATGTGGCTGTAATTGCGCTCTGCGGACAAGAAAAACGGTTTCAAGAGGATACTCATCTTGGTACCTACAAAGAAAGGTCTGCAAGATACTAGTGTCCCCACTCAAGTCAGAAGGCAAAGCCTCTAAAGATTTAAAAGTAGAACATCAGCTTCTGCTCCATCCCTTAATTACCTCAAACTCTTGTTTCTGGTCTTCAGTTATCACCTTGTTTGTAGAGGTGTGCAGTATAAGAGCAAAATCTGAAGGATTTATTTTAAGTAACTGAAGGAGACTGCTAAAGGAACTTTAAAAGGGCCTCCTATTTCTTGGAGATCTGCAATGTCTGGAATTTTTTGTATGAGAAGTAACAGACACCACCCACAATGTTCAGCCCTTCTACAGAATATGTAATGTACCACGACGAGGCACAGGGGAACTGCTCAAAATGAGAGCAATGAAGCTCATTTCAATGAGACTGATCCTTTCCACACAAAAGATTTCCCCATAGCATTCAAGAAATGAAAGCATGACATTGTAAAACAGAAGTATTTCCACTTTTTTTTTTGAAACTAATATCACCCTTAGTGATACAGTTTAACTATTGCAACACTGTAAAAAAAAATTATTAAATAAAATACAGAAATAGGGCAAAAGTGGCACCAAAAAAAAAAAAGACCAAAAAAACCCCCACCAATCAAACAAGGGAACTGTTTAAGTGTTGTGTACCTGCACAGACACATGCACACAGGGCAGTAAGTCCTTCTCCTAACTTAAAATACCACTTCTTCACCAGCACTGGAATCAGCTAAACCATCTTGTGGTATATTCCTGAACCAGACACTTCTAAAGCCTTGAAGTTCCCTGCTATTGAGAACTTGAGTGACTTTGTCCCTTTCTCATTCAGTAATACACAAGAGTTCCTAAAATGGGAAACTCAAGGCCCCCATTTCAATATTTTGCCTGTGTCTTTCTCACCTTACTGAAGAGCTGCTAGGGCATAAAAAAGGAGAAAGCAGAGTACTCCACAGCCTGAAAGTTAGAGAAATGTGTTAGTGATTAAACGCTTTGAGATCATCTCAAAGGAGGGATGCCCGAAAGCACAAATCCTGTGGTCTGTATGGAAGTGCCTCACTGAAGCCACAGAGCAATCTAAGGTGATGGGCAAAGAGGATGCCCATTTTCAGGTGGAACAAGGCACAAAGGTATAGTTTGCAGCCCATGGGCACCTCAAAAACTCTAGTTCCCTCTTGGGTGAGAGGTCAGACTGAGTAGAGGCAGAGGAGAATCCCACAAACCCCAGACCCATTGCCTTCTCCTGTCCTAATCACCAGCTCCATGTCCTCACAGTGCACACAGCTCTTCTCCCACATCCCAGAAGAGATGCGATACAACAGCTACATCCCATTTGTAGTGCCGCACATCACCCCTATTTATACCATTTTCTATAGCTTCCTTAAAAATTATTGCCTATGAGAGTTCGAGTAAATTCAGATAATTATTTGCTCGTTCTGACATGAATGATAGGCATTCTTGCCATCAGTTTTACTATAGTACAAGGTTGGTAGACTACAGTTTTTAGTTCTAGGATACTGATACTGAGCATAAAGAAGCTAAGTTAAGGCTAATCAGCTACTAAAAGATAAAAGAATTATTTTTTTTTAGTTTTTTTTAGTTTTACAAGAGGAAGAGTGTTCATGTGACACAGAAGTACAGACTTACTTTCTGCAGTTCACATGGTATCTCAGCAAAATAACTGCAGGCAGTGTTTCTCGATCCTGGGTGGAGCTTGGGAAAGTACCATTACTTTCCTCATACTTAATTTGAAAGCCTCTACAGCCCTCGCTGCACAAATCAGCAGGCTCGCCGAGTCCTATTTGGATGTCTACAAAGTACTGTTCCAAAAAGACGGGCACAAACAAAAGCATAATTTCAGTCGAGGAACAACTTTTTATCTACTTAAGCCAAGAAAAAAAAAAAATACAACTTCTTCATCTTCAAACTACTTTCCCCAGATTTTCTCTGCAACCTGTTCTTTTCCACTCAAGCAGAGTTTCCATTAAAGAAAGAATGGGTCAGTCATGAAATCTCAACAAAATCTGTAGATATGGCTTGTTTAGACTCAGCAAAGCTAAACCAGCCTCCAAGACTCACTACACAATTTGATGTACAGACCCACATTTAATTTCTCTTCCTGGCAATCTCCCAGAGAGAGAGAGAACAATTGGAAACTAGTGTTTGCATGAAGTCCAAGAATCCATTTTATGGTCTATAAAATATAATTCCTTTCCTCTCCATTAAATAAAGACAGTAAAAATATCTGACAGTACATTAGAGACAGAGACCATGGCACTGAACCACCTCCACTGTAACAGAAGGGCTGCTCCAGGGGAACCTTGCCTCCTTTAAAACTTTCCAACTCTGGTAAGAGCATAACTCCATTTGTAAAGCAGGTACTACAGCTTTAAGCTTTGCAACTACCTTTTTCCTCCTTCTCCCCCCCCACCTTTTTTTGAAGGGGAAAAAAAAAAAGTAAGGAAAATTAAAAAACAAAACCCACCACACAATAACAACAGAGTTCAGTGGTCAACCAGTCTGGTTCTGCTTTAATATTACAGACCACATCTGCTCTGTCCTGCTCTCTTCTCACCCCCTTACATGGATTTGTGGCACAGGACAGTGCAGTGGCATAAGGAATAAAAAGAGATCTCCAAAACTCACCACCATCTTCCCCTCGCTTCCATCACTCGGAGTCTGGAGCGAGAGTTACGTTTCCTAAATATGGAAAGCACTAACCAGACTCCTTCAGTAACCTGGTGGTAACACCCATCAGGAAAGTCACCACCTCTACATGACCAGGATGCAAAATGGCCACACTGGTACCATTTTCCACCATATGTGTGTGTGTGCAAGAAAACAAAAAAAAAAAACCAAAAAAGAAGAGAGAGGCCTATCTTTGTGCACCTCTGTCCTGATCAGTGCTAACCAACTTTGTCATTTGTTACTCTCAGCAGAGATTGATACTTGCTCAATCTGTTCTACCAACTGTTTCCTATTTGGTGGGAGGAAATTTCTGATTTGTTTTTTTATGGTGTGGAGGGGATGAGGGAGAAGAAGAAGGGCTGGGGCTGGCTGGCGCAGCAGGGTAGGGTGGCCCGTGGCAAGGCAGCGCCATGCTCTTCTTCCACAGGACTGAATACAAGCAAGTCATTTGTCACACACCTCCTGTGAGGAGCTGCATGACTTCAGAAACTTCAGTTTACAAAATCTGAGCCAAAAAGAGGTTGATTGATAAAGCACTAGGCATCTCCAGCTATCAGAAACCAGCAGGCACATGACAAGGGCAAGATGGAAGAAGGATGCCCCACAAGCCACGTGTTCCTGTCCCTCTGAGCCTGTCAGGGTTGGGGCTGTTTTTTCCACCCTTTGATCCAAATGTTCATCTCAGGTTCTGTGAAGTACCTGTGCTCAAGAGGCACAGGTGAGTGGCAACCCAGCGTAAAGGTGCTACAGAGAATTTATCTGTTTACTTGTTCTTGTAACATCGCCTAACGGGGTTTTACTGAAAGAGTCATATTTTCTCCCACTGTTGGGTAAGTGAAACTCATGACTCGTATCACTACCACAAAAATTCCTGTTGATGTAGCAATTCTGGGTGAACTGCTGGGAGCCACTCTCTAGTAAACCCAGCAAATTTCATACTGAATTTCCTGTCACCTCCCTTGTGGTTTCCATGTGCGATTGGGTCTTGAAAGGGGTTACTGCAGAATAGATGGCTCCAAAGATTTCAGGCCCTCATGAAAACCAAGAACTTGCAAAATTCTCTTTCCCTAGGGTTGGTAACTTTTGTCCATATTTCTGGTGGGGGGTTTTGTGTGTGTTTTTTGTTTTGTTGGTGGTTTTTTTTGGTGGTTGTTTGCTGTTTGGTTTGTTGGGGTTTTTTTGTTTGTTGGGTTTTTTTAAAAAGCCAAACCCAAAAAACCTAACTCAAAACTTTAACCTAAAGACAACTTCATGAAAAAGTCCCGGAGATAACACTGAAACCAGCAATACTCTCACCTCCTAGGAAAAGCTGGGAAGGTTGCTCTTAAGGTTGCTTTTCAGAAAGCCTGCTTTGGAAAACAAACAAACAAACAAACTTTCCACTGCATTATATCCTGGTCCACATTCCTCACCATAATCTTTTAACTCAGATGCGTGGAGATGTCTTTTAGAGATGTAAAAGAGGTCGAGAGTCCCTTCAGCTAATTGCACTGGCTGAGAAACAAAACTTGTGGGCTGGGGTAGGATTTGTGTCAGACTGACCTTCTGCGAGACCAGCTACTCCTCTGAACAAAACCCTTTCGCTGCCTCTGCCAGAATCCTCCTGTCACTCAAGTATCATCTTGCTGTAACAAATTACTTCTAACCCAGGATTACGTCTCTTTCCAAATCCCTCCTAGAGAGCCGGGAAAGAAACGTTACCTCCCAAGATTCGGCACCAGTTGTTTCCCCTATCAATAATCCTCCTATTTGCTTCTCTGATGACATTAGTTCATGGGGCCAGCAAGACCACTTGCACCCATTTTCCTTCCAAAGGCAAACTAGATGTCTCAATTGTCTGTCAGAAGAGAAGAAGATGAGGGCTTGCCTTCAGATGCCCACGGAAAAGACGCTCCATCTAGCCAGAGGCAAAGCTGATTCCTGGTTAAGCAGGAAGAATTATATTTAGGCAGAGGGCTAAGTGAATCATTTGGGTTGAAAGCAAAACCAAACAAATGAAGTATTCACTAAATCTGTGCTGTCACCTCTTCTTTCCTGGGCAGCCGTCCCATGCATTTGTTTTCTGGTTTCCTCCAGCACCACCAAAACAATGCCGTATGCATTTATGGTATTTAAATGAAGTATTTTAAAAATATTCTTAGTTGAATCATCAGCCACACAAACTCGTCCCCAAGAACAAATAAAATATTGTTTTTTCTTAAAGGCGATGCAGACAGAAAAATGTTAAAACAAATATGGTCCAGAACTGACACCACTAGGAATTATTTTTCCCAATTTAAAAGACACCCCAAAGAAAGTTCAGTCCAAATCCTTTAAAATCCAAATAAAGGTGTGGCATGCCTCCAAAAATGGCATTTTGGGTTTTCATATAATGGTAGGTTATGTATTAAATTTAAGCAACTTTTGTTGAATTGGCATATTTTAGGGACAAAAACATTCAAAATATACTACTAGAACTTTTGGATAAATGTTCTTTCTGTTGATTCAGAGAGCTAAATTTTCCTTAGTCAAAACAACTATACTGGCATTTCCACTCACTGAGCTAAAGTGACTAGAAACAAAAGTCAAACAGCACAGTGAAGTAATACAGAATAATCCTTTCAGATTTAATGAATTGAAAACAAGAAAAAAGAAAACAAGAAAAACCCACTTCTTTAAACAGCCAAGCAAAATGTATCTATAAAGAAAACGAAACCCTGGATTTTCTTCTGCATAGGAAAAAAAAAACCCCAACATGCATGAGCCTGCATTTTTCCACTCAAAGGAGAGGTTGGAGGGGAGAAGCAGGAGACCAAAAAAAAAAAAAAAAAAAATTGTTATTTTAAAAAAAAATCCAAGTAAAATTGCTGGCTTGGAGGGAGCCTCTGTCCTAAGAGGAAGGGTAGCAGCAGCAGCTCTGCAACCACTCATGTCCTGGAGGGACTCTGCCCCATGCACCAAATTCTTGTGGTTGTGGAAGAGGTTTGTTTTGGAGAGGTGAGGGTTGCTTTCCTGCAGCAAACACCTAACTTGTGGCCCCGGGGAGCAGAGCCCACACTCCCGCAGACACAACACTCTGCGCTCCCCAGCTTTGCCTTTGTCACACTTTCGTGCCACAGCCCCAAAGTTAAAATAAAGGAGCCATCAGAGCAGCCCCGAGTGTATAAATCTGTAAATAGCCAAAAATGTTGCTCTTGTTGCTAAATATAGTGCAGGCATTTTGAACTGGCTGGCCCACAAGGCAACTGTTCTATTTATTTACTTAAAGGACCATGGTTTGGGAACACGGAATGTTTTTTGAGTTTGCTCATGTATATTATGTTCCCTCTCTCAATATGAATATGAATACAAAAAAAGTTAAAGGAACTTAGCAGATACTAGAAAAACAACTTCCACTTAAAAGAGCCAGAAAGCAGAACGGAAAGATATATTTGGCTTTGTAATAGGAGTGAAATCTCCTCCGAGGATAGTAAATAAGGTTCATACAGAGTTAAACACAGAATAGCTTCAACCCCAGCACTCTGTCAGAATTAGCAAATGCTTTGCTCTTGATGGAAGTTCTCCCCAGGATCAGGCGCATCCCTTCTAAGCCATCCAGAGGGATGGATGCAGAGGCTTGGAGGACAGGGGACCACTGGCAGCCCCTTCGGCTCAAACATCTGCAAAACCTCTGTGCTCCCCAGAGAAACACAAAACGGGGATGTGCAGCAGTGTGTCCTCCTGAACCCAGCACAGGGCAAACTATTTTTTTAAAATTAATAAATCCTGGGAGTTAGGCACCAGCTTGCACTTTGCTTTTGCAGTAGGGTGAGAGCTAGGGGTGCAACAAGCCCACACAGAAGAGGGCAGGAATCCTCAGGAAAAGGCTCTGGGAGATGACAGCCCATCCCTGGGACCACCCAGGAGCCAGCCTACAAAAGAGCACTCACCTACAGGATGCTCTCTGAAATCCAAGGGTCCAACCCTGGCACTGGGACCCTGGGGGGACAGGGTGGTCCCCGGAGAGGCTCAGGGTGAGGACGAGAGTCCACGATGGGCCCCCCAGACCTGCTGCGGACAAACTGGCAGCACTGGAGCTTTCACACACCTGCGCCAAGCGCTCTGGACTTGCAAGTGTCAAATTAATATTTTAGGTTTAGCCTTACCTGCAACTGATTAAAAACATAAAAATACAGTAGCTATTTGAGGTTTGTTACAGCTGTCCTTAAAAAAAAAAAAAAAAAAGGCGGCGGGGAATAAATTTAAAAAGAAATAGAAAAAAAGGGAGGGGGGGGGGGGGGAAGGGGCTGAATCGAAAGCTCCACTAGCCAGGGGCACTTTTAAAGG